>PVIA01006501.1:0-96568 GCA_004024845.1 Tonatia bakeri
GCCGCCGCCGCCGCCGCCGCCGGAGGTTTTCCCACAGAACACTGGGGGCTGAGGGGTGGGCTGCTTTGTCTGGTGAGACATCTCGTCCGAGGAGGAAGGGAACTGTGGAAGGAGAGCAGAGAGCGCATCACTGGACCGGTGGCAAGAGGATTCAGGGGAGGAGGCGGCTGTAGCTATGACAACCCTTCATCCCAAGTAGCACTGCTTGGCCAGACTCCATGCAGTCTCCCGGTTCAAACCTCTGAGAGCTTTCAGTTGGAATTCTTAGGATTAGTGCTTTTAGAAAAGAAGTGCATCCGCTCTCTACGTAGCCTAGCTAGTGGTGCCCATTTCTCTCTCTCTCTCCCAGCTCGGCCTCTGGCTTCTTGTGTGATTTTGGAGCTCCCACCCATTTCCTCACTTCCTGTAAAAGGAGAGGTTAGAGCACTTCATCTCTAAGATCTTTTAAGATTCTGGCAGTGATTTCCTGAGTACAAGTAGAAGATTATCACAAACCTTTACCTGGGGTATGGGGGTGATTTTACCCCCATCCCCTGCAGAACACAAAGTTTGTCAGAACGTCAGAGGGCTGTTGTACCATATTCTCTGCAGAAACTGTTACTTCAAGCTCTTGGTCTATCCTGCTAAGCTTGGCCATGATCCGGGGTTAGTTAGTAGAAAAGGCAGGCTCCCCTGTGGTCCTGTCTGGACCCCACTGGTCTTGGATGACCATCTCTCATTAGATGACATTAACTACTACCCTCACTACTTGTTAAGTCCACGCTTGATTGAGGGGACCAAACTAATAGGAAATGGTGTCCCCTCTCATTTTCCTCTCAGAACATCTACCTCTGTAAAACAGGATTCTCAGGGTTACTAACATCTCCCCCATCTGCAGCATTCTCTGACTCATTCTCCCTACTATTCTGTGAGAATAGGCTCAGCCTCTCCTGACAAGTTCATGAGGTCCAGCCCAGTCACAGGCCTTCTGGGACAGTCTCTGTAGAGTGCCCCCACTGTGCCCTGCACCAGGTCTGCCCCTACAGGGGTACCAGAGAGACAGGAGATAGTCTTGCTTTGTGAAGGTTACATTCTGGCCAGAAGACCAAACACCATCTGCACAACAGCAGCTCTGCCCCACTTTCTTTCCTGCCAGAATCCCCTCTAAACATGAATGCAGCTGGGAAGGCAGAGGCCCAGTTGCTCTCAAAGCAGAGAGATACCTTGCCTCTCTGCCCCCTGCTCCACCTAGCCTATGCAAGCCTGGGCCAGACCAGCTGAAAAGTCCAGGGTCAGTAGAACCCACACTTACCTGAAGGAAGGGTGAGTGAGGAGAGGGAGACGCTGGCTGTGTGAAGAGCACTGGAGCTTCTGAGGTTTTATATCTTAGCTATGAGTCAGCTATTGATTTGGGCCAGCCTCTTATTACATGACCCATGTTGTCACCCCACCTCCCTGCGATTGCAAGCATTCATGAAGATTTTGGCATTCTTGAGATAGGCAGCCTAGTGTGTGACTTGCCCATTCTCTGATGCAACCGTGTGGCAGGCTGGGCAGGGGGATGGCCAGCCAGAGTGGATGGCTGACATTGTTTCCAAAACCTCTAGCGTGGGGTACGTGCCATAACCAGAGGGCCATGCTTGAGGAATATGTCCTCAACTCTTGAGGTAACCTAAGAGACTCACACTGAAGATTTCAGTTCTTGGTCCAAAGAGCAGAACCTTTCAAATCCTACAGTTTGGATTCTGATCCCATTGCTAGGACACCCTTGTAATTTTAAAGAGAACTTGCTCCTTTTCTTACAAAATCTACCCCCAGTGTCCAATGTGCTTTGCTGGGCTGTTTCTGTCGTGTCCACTAGCTTTTCCCTAGCACCCAGTTCTGGGCTGCACACCATGGGTACTGCTGTAACTAATAGGACACTGGAGAGTACTTTGATTTGTTCCTGGAGACAGCAGGGGTCTGTGAAAAGTGATCATTGATACTGAATTTTCTTGCAGAGGAGCAAGCTAGAGATCAACCATGTAGTCCTTGCCATCACAGCCCATTGGCTTTGGTTTCATGTGTTCTTGTGTGGGAACAGTGACCTCAACCTAGTAGGCAGCCATGGAATAGAATGGACTTGAGGTTAGGTGTCTGAGTTTGGGTGCTTCCTTTGCTATTTGCCACCTGTGTCACTTCGGGTAAAGTCACAGCACTGTAATAGTATCTGCACATGGGAGACTCTCAGTATTTTCTGACTTGAATGAACAAGCTCAATTACTTTATCTGTCAAATAGGAATAGGCCCGTTTATGGGCCCGTCAAGAGGGAATAGTTTTATGTACAGTGTAGAAGTTGAAGCTGTTCTTTTATTGTTTCCTCATATAATAGTACATTTTTGTTTCTAACTTGGATTATGCTTGGACGCTAAGGTCAGGAGGGAGTCCATGAATGACTTGAAGCAAGCTCTTCTTTAGGAAGACAACTCAAAAGTTTCTTGTTGACCCTGGGTCAGTAGCATCACCTCTGTGTTTGAAGAACAGCATGCTCCTCCTTCTTTCATCATTTGGACTCAATTGCTATTGTTTAAGATACCACATTTGAACTTTGTTCCACCCAGCTATGTGTTGTAATGATAGCTCCAATGATAAATTGGTGGTTAATTATGATGGAGTTTTAATAATCCAAAAGATCCTGATTAGGCTGTGAACTTTGGAAACTTGTGGCACTAGTTTTAGTTTGGACAGCATGAACCCAGGTGAACACAGGAACTCCCTCCTTGGAGAATAGCCAGGAGGGAGATGGTTTCTGTTAGGGAAGGCAGGTTTTTCAGTTTGAAGCTGAAGCACATGGTCATTTTGGAGGGAAACAGCTACCAACTAGATGATTGTCATGGGTACAAAAAAAGAACGTTTTTTTTCAGTTGGGTTGTACTAGAGAAGGGGAGCTCACGTGGCCCATATTTCAGCACTGATCTGTGGCCCCATGTTAGCCCCATCTGTGTGTTCTTTAGTTCTCAGGAAAATGCAAGCGAAAGTGTATCAGTGGTGTGTTCTGGAGAAGGAAAATCTTTCATTCTGAAGTCATGGACTTTCTACTTTTTCCTTGGTGTTAAAATATCATTTTTTTTTTTTGCCCTGGCGGGTGTAGCTCAGTGGATTGAGTGCGGGCTGCGAACCAGGCATCGCAGGTTCGATTCCCAGTCAGGGCACATGCCTAGGTTGCAGGCCATGTCCCCCAGCAACCGCACATTGATGTCTCTCTCTCTCTTTCTCTCTCTCTCCTTCCCTTCCCTCTCTAAAAATAAATAAATAAAATCTTTAAAAATTATATCATTTTTTAAAAAAAGTGATGGTGACAGGAAATTTTGTTTCTTTCATGTCCTTATCAAAATGAAAATTTGGCTATTATATATTGGTTACTATACACACATACACACATATTTTTTTTATGGAGGTGTTACTTTTCTATGACATTGCAAAGTTTGGGCACCTCAAGTGCGAGTGACCTCAAAGAGCTAATAGTTTTCAAATTGCCAGTATGAATTTAGAGGGTGTGTGCCTTAAGAAAGATACGATTTTTTTTTTCTATCAGACTGAGGAGCCTAATTTTTTTTTCTTTCATTAATCTAGCCAACACAAGTGTACTGGACACTGTGTTAAGCATTAAGGAAGAGGCCAAAGCCGTTCAAAGCTGTGCATGGATCTCCTTGGTAGATTTGGGGAAGGGAGTAACTCCTTGTCTGTCTCTGCCACCCTGTATAGTGTTTCATTAGGAAAACCTTCTAACTAGTACATCTACTTTGATAACACGAGAAGAGGCTGATGCAATATAGTCTTGAGAGCAGTGCCAGATCCTTGGGTTCTCGGCCTGAGTTAACCTTACCTGAGGTGTGATTGTATGAATTTGGTTCCCCAATTTGTTTCTCTAGACCAGCAGTAGCCCCAAAGGGTTATCTATATGGACAGCTATTGGTGATCTCAATTTAGCATATCAGCGAGGAAATGATGGAAGTTTGTAGAATTAGTACACTTAGGTATTTGGTGTTTTGTAAAACTTGGCATGTCAGACTTTTAAGATTTATACCCTTTAGACATTTAAAGGGTATGCTTGCTGTGCTTGCTGACAGGTCTGGGATCTGCAGTCTGACAGATTAGGACATGGTTCCTGCCTAGACATATATCCTTAGATGGGACAGACTGTAAAGCAAATGTTTCACAGTGCCCAGCATGGTGCAAAGCATTAATAGTTGTTCTGTAAATCCTGGTGGAATTGGAAGAGATTCTTGAGACCCATTGACTAATAACAGCCATGGTATGAGGGAGACATGGTACCTGTGTCCAGGCAATCCCTAGTCTGAGGAGATTACAGCTCTTGAGTTTGGGAAACTCTCAATGTGATAGAAGCCTGCTCATCACAATCTTTGATACCCAAAGCTGTAAATGAATTCTCATGACTGAGTGCTGACAACATTCCTAACTGAGGGAAAAAGGGCAACAGGTGTCTTGTAAAGATTCAAGTGGAGCCCTGGCTGGTGTAGCTTAGTGGATTGAGTGCGGGCTGCGAACCAGGCATTGCAGGTTTGATTCCCAGTCAGGGCACATGCCTAGGTTGCAGGCCATGTCCCCCAGCAACCGCACATTGATGTTTCTCTCTCTCTCTCTCTCTCTCTCCCCCTCCTGTCCCTCTCTAAAAATAAATAAATAAAATCTTAAAAAAAACGGTTTAACTCATACTAAGAGATAGTTTAAAAAAAAAGAATAAAGTGGATACAGGGTAGGGGATTGGGAGTGCTGGCAGGGCAGGCATAGAGCTTGGAAGCCTTTAAAGTGGTTTATTTGAAGGGGAACAGTTTTCTCTAAAAGTGTGGACCCAGAAGGTGTTTCAGAACCTTGGCACCCTGTTGGCTGCAATTTTCTGACTCTCTCCAGCCTCCTGGGTAAGCAGTTTTTGAAGAGATGGTTGACTCTGGTTGCTAAGTGGGGAAAACAGCTTACAAGTCTGGGAGAAGTCCAGCTTTGTAGTGGCTCACAACTCTGTCCTTTTCCAGAGAGCTTTCTGAGGTTCATTCCACCCATGGTTCCATCTTTCTGGCCACTTCCCCTCTCTAAGGCTTTAAGGAACACTTGCATGACACATCCATTAGCCTTGTCTCCTTCAAGTTATACATTTTTTTATGGCAGTTACATGTATATTTACTTTCTCATTTTTTAATTGTTATTCTATTATAGTTGTCCCAGTTTTTCTCCCTTTGCTCTCCTTTGCCCAGCCCACTCCTGCTCCCAGTCAATCCCTACACCATTGTCCATGTCCATGGGTCATTCATACATGTTCTTTGACTAGTTCCTTCCCCTTCTTTCCACTATTACCCCTCTCCCCCAGCCCCTCTGGTCGCTGTCAGTCTGTTCCATGTTTCCATGTCTCTGGTTCTATTTTGCTCATTAGTTAATTTTGTTCATTAGATTGCCCTTAAAAGTGAGATTATGTGATATTTATCTTTCACTAATTGGCTTATTTCACTTAGCGTAATATTCTTTAGTTCCACCCATGCTGTTGCAAAAGATAAGAGTTCTTTCTTTATGCTGCATAACATTCCATTGTGTAAATGTACCACAGTTTTTTGATCCACTCATCTACTGAAGGGTATTTAGGTGTTTCCAGCACTTGGCTATTGTAAATAGCGCTGCTATGAACATAGGGGTTCATAAGTTCTTTTGAATAGTGCTGCTATGAACATAGGGGTTTATAAGAATTCTTAAGGTGTTTCAGCATTCTTAGGGTATATTTCCAGCAGTGGAATCACTGGGTCAAAAGGCAGTTCCATTTTTAATTTTTTGAGGGAATTCAGTATGGTTTTCCACAACCAAAAATGCACTAGGGTCCCTTTTCTCCACATCCTCACCAGCACTTTTGTTTATTGATTTATTAATAACAGCCATTCTGGCAGGTATGAGGTGATATCTCATTATGGTTTTAATTTGCATCTCTCTAATGGCAAGTGATGTTGAACATCTTTCAGATGTCTATGGGCCATCTTTATGTCTTCTTTGGAGAAGTATCTATTCAGGTCCTTTGTCTATTTTTTAATGATATTGTTTGTCTTCCTGGTGTTGAGTCATATGAGTTCTTTATATATTTTGAGATTAAACCCTTGTCCAATGTATCATTGGCAAATATGTTCTTCCATACAGTCAGTTCCTTCTTCATTTTGATGATGGTATCTTTAGCCATGCAGAAGCTTTTTAATTTGATGTAGTCCCATTTGTTTATTTTTTCAAGTTATAACTGCCCTTGAGAGGATGGTTCTTATTAGTTTTTTTACTATGCATCCTAAGGTTTATAGAGTTTATAGCCTCTTTGGGCTTTATCAGAACACATTGCCTCTTGAGGCCCTTGCGGGTTCTGTCACTCTTCTTTCCATGGGGGAGGAGCACAACTGAGTGGTTCAAAGGTTCCCACATAGCTTGTGGAATAGTATGCAGGGTGAGTAGTGCCCTCATGATGTGCTTGTCTGGCTCAGACACTTCCCATGTAAACAGGCTCTTGGTTTATGGACCACTGTCACATTCATGTCTTGTTCTTCCCCACAACAGTCCTGTGTGCTCAGTGATATGTTATCTTCATTTCCCAGATGAGAAGTGGCTCATAGAGGCTAATGGGCTTGCTCAAATTCCCATAGCTGTTAGGTGGCAAAGCCTGGATTCAGACTCAGATCTTTTGATGCTGAACCTTGTGTTCTTTCTAAGTACTATGTAGCACTTCATTTTGGATCAGTATAGGCAGAAGGAAGGGATGATGCCCCATTCAGGCTCAGGTTCACTCCTTCTAGGAGACAGGGAACAGAGGTTTCTCTTATGGATGCTCCCAGATCCTCAGGGACAATTCTATGCATTAGTAGACTGCAGGAGCTGGAAGGACATGTAGAGATCATCCAATTAAACTCAACATTTTCAAAGATAGGTGAACCCAAAGCCCAGAAAAGCTAAACCTCTTTCCAAGGCCAAGATAAATCCTGGATCTCTGACTGCCCCAGCTCAGTACTCCTTCCACTGTAGATTCAGGGTGTGACTTCTTTCTCCTGACAAGAGTTCCTCTGTTGTTGACAGTGAGATCAAGGAGTAGTTAAAAGTGACAGTAAAAGTGTTTATTGCTGAACAGATATGATGCTCAAGGAATCTGCTTCTCCTGGAAGTAAATTGCTATTTTCACACAGGGCCCTTTCATAAGTGAGCAGGTGCTGTGACCTTGAGGGGCTCAGGGCCTACTTCCCGAGCTCATATACAAACTTTATGAGCAGGGAGGAGTAGTGAGCAGCACTTGTGGGTCCCAGTCCTACCCTAGTCAGGCAGTGTCTCATGAGGCCTCTCAGGACTTATGTGTAGGGTGTTGGTTGGTTGTCCCAGAATGTTGGCTCTTTGATTAGCCTGTCCACTGAAATCCATGTTTTAATTGGATCCTGAGGCAAAAATCTTGAAATCAATGTGACCGAAGAAAAAGCACAAGCATTTCAAATCCATAGCCCTTTAGGATCTTTGGCTTAAAGCTTTAACTGAGATAACTGGTGCCAATGCACTTCTCCTTTGCTGTGGTCATTGAAAAGCAATATAGTGCTGTTTCCATTTTGGCTTCAAATCTATTTTTTCAAAAAGATATGAATACTTTTAAAGATGAAGATAATTATAATTGATTGAAGCCTGGGATTTCTTAATATGTAAAATGGGATACACAAAAGAAGTAAAACATTACTGAATCTCATTACCAGTTTATTACCATCTATCTCTAAATTTCACAAAAAAATTCACTTTTTTTCCATTTCCTCACATTTTTATCCTCTACCCTCACATAAACACTCATCAAATGCTTTCTCTTTTGCTGTTCTTAATTCCATTTCTTCCTTTTTCCCACCATAGCCCTTTTGGAAAAAAAGAACACGAGACAAGTACATGCAATTATTACAAGCTTCCTATCAGGAATATCTTTTTCAAAGTAGGAAGATACCAAAAATTAACCATAGCATTTGGTAGTGATATAGCAAAAAGAATATTAGACTGTTATCATCCCTTCAGTCTTGACCTTTTGGTAAGTCATAAGTAAATTCTAATATACATGTGCTGCTTTCAGGAATTCCCTGGGGTTGCATTGGGCTGTGGGTGTGACTGTTCTCTTACTCACAGACTGTTAATAAGATTTACTACTGACAACCAGAATCTGGATCCACTTTCTGTCTTGACCAATAAACTTTGTTCCTTGGACTTGCTGGTTTTCTTTAATTTTTGCTCATTCTTCAAATTATACTCCTTATTTCAACAGCTGAACTTGTTGAAATTAGGTGGATGACTTGGGACAAATCTTTCACTGCTTGAAAAGGTGGAAATGATCATGATTTGGTTGTAGGTCTCCAGTGACTTCATTTGGGTCCATCCATGTGCTCAGAGAATTGCAAGGTGAGAGCCTACGAAACCATTGTCTACATATGGAACAGGTTTTTAGGGCCTTCTCTCCTGGCTTGGAGAACCATCCAGGCAAGATCAGATTCCCCTGAATCTCCATATTGCTATCTAACTCAGGGCTGGGTCCTAGAGAGAGCATTTGATAAATATTTGTTGATTAGCCAAAGAAATGGTGATAATTTAGTCTTATCTCCCAGGACAAATGTAATCTGATTTGGTTTTCCATGGACAGTAGCTTAAGTAAATTGTTCATGGCAAACTGCTCTCTGTCATCCCCTACCTTTTATCCAAGGTGCCTAATTTCCCCATTGTCTCCTCCTTCCTATTTTTCAGAATATCCCTTAGATCACAGCTTTCCAGAGACCTTGACCTCCTGTGGCCCAGTGGTCAGCTTTCTGGCCGGACCCAAAGGAGTACCAGGGGAGCTGTGAGGTGTGCTA
This sequence comes from Tonatia bakeri, assembly GCA_004024845.1. NCBI lineage: Eukaryota > Metazoa > Chordata > Mammalia > Chiroptera > Phyllostomidae > Tonatia > Tonatia bakeri. The sequence continues at coordinate 8,851 of PVIA01006501.1, forward strand.
ATTTCTGGTATGTTCTCAATGATAGGGATCAGATTTTTTCTCTTCTGAGGTCTTGCAGTCTTGCAGAACCTGTGCTCTAAACCTGGCCCAATCACTAATGACCTGTGAGCTTGGGCAAGGCACTGTCCCCCAGATCTCAGTTTCTTCACCTATGAAGTCAACCTGACTTTTCCCATCCAGGATTCCTTTATGCTTCTCCTTCCATGGCTCCTCCCTGAACACAGAGAAGGGAGAGATGAGGAGGGCCAGAGGCAGTGACAAGGAGGAAACTAGATGGGATGACAAGAACCATGAACTGCTGGGAAAGAACACAGAAACTTTCATACCTCTCTGGGTGCCAGTGTCAGACTCAAATCAGGGGCATTTGGGGAACTTCTCTTTCCAAGAGTGATTCCCAACCAGAGCTGACTGTGGAGAAGGAGGAGGAGGGAGGGGCACAGCAGGAGGACCTTTGAGGAAAGTTGGCATGTGTTATGAGTAACTCTTGCTGAGTATCATTACCCAGGGTGGATATAATTGCACGGGATTAAGAAAGGCATGTGGGCAGGCTAGATTGCTTTAGGTTTTTCCATAATTTGTATATGTGACTTTGGATCCCAGAAAAGGATTAATTTGGCTCCTCAATGCTCCTTGGCAGTGATTCCCCTTTAGTGGTGGAACTGGCTCCCTAATCCTCTAGTAAATCATTCTACTGTAAAAATGCAGAGAAAAAGTAGCTTCAGTACAAACTGAAAAGCAAAGCAAAGAAAAAGGGCACCTGTAATTCTAGTATACAAATACAACTGATGTTCAACTTTTGATGACTATTTTTGTATTCTCTTTTTTCTTTTTATTTCTACTTCTCTTGTATATAAATTTTCAGTTTTGGGTGCTGATTTTTCATGTCACATTGTTATCTCACACATATTCCCATTCCCTTTGTGGTCTCTGTAGCTATTCATTTTAGTGGTTGTGCTCTATTGCCCACTCTTATTATTAGCACTTACACCTTCCAGTTGTTCTGTGACCTCTGTACCCTTGAGAACTCATTATTGAATTTCGTTGGGTCTTGGTTGTCTCCCTGGTAGACTGCTGGCAGGGTCTTTATCTTCCTTCATGTGCACAGTGTGGCTGCATAGTAGGTTGGGAGAAAGGTTTGTTATGGGAGGAACCCCCAACCCTTTACTTCTAGTCTTTTCTGATTCTCCTTGTGCAGAACCTAGTGCCTCAGTTCTCCTAGACTAACACCAGTGATTCATCATTTCCCCTGCAAATGTTTTCATCTTGTCTCCTTAAATGCCATCTTCTCTTCACAGTCTTCTGGGCCAGGATTCTCTTGGAGGTGTGTGATTGGAAGCAACCCATTTTAGTGTATGTGAGAAGATATGGGGAAGGGGCAGAGAAGGAGCTGATGATTTAGTGGGTGTTTGGAAAACAAGTCTCTTAGGATGTTTGAGTGCAGTGCTAGTCTAGAGCCCAAGGGACAGGGGATGCAGAGAAAAGAAGAAACTGGGAACTTCTAGGAAGAAGTTGGTTTGGAAAACAGTAAAAACTGTAGGTAGGTCTCTCCAGATTTGGATTTCGGTTTGCATATTGTCGTTATGTGTATACATATGGGTGTATGTGTGATATGTGTATGCATGTGTATATCTGGGTGTACATGTGTGTATGTATGTGCAGTATGTGTGTGTGTCTTCTTTTCTCAGAAGCCCTGCCTTCCACAGACCTTGATATCTTCTCATACCCAGCTCTTTGTCACAGAACCCATTCCCCCTTTCCTAGGAAAATGGGCAGGATTGCAGGCATTCCTCCAAGGTCCCAGGGTTGTTTGCTGATTCTCAATTGTCATCCATCCCTCAGTGTCCACAGCAACTGAATTGTGTTTGGAACCAACCCACATCATTCTCCATGACCATGGCAGTGGATTTGTCCTGATTATGTTGTTTTTCTGCTAAAAATCTTTAGTGTCCCCACATTAGGGTGAAACCCAGATTTCTTAGTCTAAAGGGCCTTATGTAGTTCAGTTTCTGCCCATCTTTGACTATTTCCCTACAGAAGCATTTTGCTCCAGATACTCTGCTACCCTACTGAACCAGGCTGCATTTAATGCCTTCATAGTTTTTTCTGTCCTTTTTCCTGTACCTGTGAATGTCCCTCTTCTGTCATTTGTCTAACTTCTATGTACCTTTCAATACTCTATCCAACATCACCCCTCTAAGAAACCTTTCCAAACACCTCAGTCTGACTGAGAGAGCACCTCATCTCCCAGCACAGTGATTCTGTCTTCCACTAGACTGAGGTCTCCTTGGAGGGGAGACATTGTTCATTCACTGTCTTGCATTTAAGCATCCAGCATGATGCCTGGCACAGGTCACCATGAATGCTGATAGGATGGATGAATGATGAATCAATGATGACGCATTATCTACTTCTGGAATTTTCAGTGGCCTGGATATCAGGTTTTTTAGTTTGGGTGGAGAGGACATTAACTCTCTGTCCTATTTTTACCTCCCAACAAGATTGTTTGCTCCTGGAGGGCAGGGATGACATTGTAGCTCTTGGTAAACCTGAAGCCTGTGGACACACCAGGCACTGAGTCAGTATTTATTGAAAAAAGAAAGATGTAGATGCAGCATAGGAAAAATAGTCAATAATATTGTAATAACTGTGTATGGTCCCAGGTAGGTACTGGAAATATCAGGGTGAACACTTTGTAAAGTATTGTGTATGATTATTTACCCACTATGCTATACACCTGAAATTAATACAAGATAATATTGAATGTAAACTGTAATGAAAAAATAAAATTAGAGTTCTGACCAAAATGGAGGCATAGGTAGAAATCCTTTGCTTCCTTGCACAACCAAAAGAAGAATAACAACCAATTTAAAAACAATAAAAAACCATAAGTGTCAGAAAATCAAACTGCATGGAACTTTGACAACCAAGAAGTCAAAGAAACATTCACCCAGACTGGTAGGAGGGGCGGAGATGGGAGATGGACAATTGAGCTGAGAGTATGTGTGGCAAGGCAGTGGATACCTTGGGCGAGGCAGGACTGGCTGAATGGGAAACTAAAGACTCAAAGGTAGCTTTAAAGGACTGTGGGAGTTGTCATGTGTGAGAAACTCCCAGTCTCACAGGAGAGTTTGTTGGAAAGTGGGGCTAGAGCAGAGCAAGTGAACAGCATTGTTCTCTCTCTTACCCCTCCCCCACAGACAGCACCACAGCGCAGCAAAGAGGGTTGTCCTGCCCTAGTAAATGCCTAAAGCTTCGCCCCCTTACAACATAACAGGTGTGCCGAGATGAAGATATAAGGTCCAAATGAAAGAATAGATCAAAACTCCAGAAAAAGAGCTAAGTGACAAGGAGATAGACAACCTATCTGATGCAGAGTCCAAAACACTGGTAATCAGGATACTCACAGAATTGATTGAGCTCAGTCACAAAATGAAAGAAGAAATGAAGGCTACCCAAAGTGAAATAAATATATATACAGGAAACCAACAGTGAAAGGAATGAAACTGGGACTCAAATCAATGATTTGGAACAAAATGAAATAAAACATTAAACTGGAACAGAATGAAGAAACAAGAATTCAGAAAAGTAAGAGCCTTAGGAACCTATGGGACAACTTTAAGAGCTCTAACGTGCGAATCATAGGGATGCCAAAAGGAGAAGAGCAAGAGCAAGAAATTGAAAACTTAACTTGAACAAATAATGAAGGAAAACTTACCCAATCTGGCAAAGGAAATAGACTTCCAGGAAGTCCAGGAAGCCCAGAGAGTCCCAAAAAATTGGACCCAGAGAGGAATACACCAAGGCACATAATCATTGTTACCCAATATTAAAGATAAAGAAAGAATCTTAAAAGCAGCAAGAGTAAAGGAGAGAGTTACCTACAAAAGAGTGCTCGTAAGACTATCAGTTGATTTCTCAAAAGAAGCCTTACAGGCAAGAAGGGTCTGGAAAGAAGTATTCCAAGTCATGAGATGCAAGGACCTACATCCAAGCTTACTCTATCCAGCAAAACTATCATTTAGAATGGAAGGGCAGATAAAGTGCTTCCCAGATAAGGCCAAGTTAAAGGAGTTCATCATCATCAAGCCCTTATTATATGAAATGTTAAAGGGACTTATCAAAGGAATAGAAGATCAAAAATATGAGCAGTAAAATGATAGCCAATTCACAACTGTTAACAACTGAACCCCCCCCAAACAACAACAACAACAACCCCAAAACAAACTAAGCCAACAACTAGAACAGGAACAGAATCACAGAAATGAAGATCACCTGGAGGGTTTTCAGTGGGGAAGGGGAGGGAAAAAATGGTGGGGAAAGGTGTAAGCGATTTTCAAACCTCACTTAAAACTCCTGGCTGTCTGACTGACTGTAGTGATTTTTAAACCTCGCTTAAACACCCGGATGTCTGAAGCGTACAGAACCCAGCCTTCTCCTGGCTGGCTATGGACATGCTTAAACATACTTGCTGTTGTGTGCAGTACCCGGCCATTTCCTGGCTATGGACATGCATAAAAACCTCCTACAGAAATAATCATGCACAGAGACAGTTTTCTGAGTGGAAGTCAAAGACGGAGCACTCACTCTCCAATTCTTTGAGCCGCTCTGGGCTAACCCCCCCTAGGGGGAAGATCCCCTTCCTTTGTCCCAGTGGGTTTTTATTGAGAAAGTAGACACAGTTTGTGGATTGACAGTCTGGTAGAAGGGATCAAAGGGAACACGTATCTTACAAAGATGCTAACAGAATTTCTGTTGTGATTCTGGGCGGAGATTGGAGTTTTATCATATGAAAAGACTACAGGTTTCAAAGGTTTCCTGACTGTGCCTTCAAATTCCAAGTTAATAACATCCTCCAGCAAACAGATCTCACAGGATCTTGCATATTCTTTGTCCCAGGCCTGATTACCCCAGGGGTCCACTGTCTCCGGTCTAAGCTGCCTCTTCCTTAGGCTATTTGCTAAGTAAGCCCTGGGAAGGGCAAGAGACAGAGGCAGCAAGGAGACTTGGATTTCTCACATCTGAGTACAAAGACTCAGGCTAAGAGGGGGCAGGGGTAATGCTGATCACCCCTTCCTTTCCACAGCCCCTTCATTTATTTCCACAGTCTTGTGAGACTTATTCCACAGAGGCCTTTACGAGATCAGAACCTGGCTTAGGTTGCCTCTCCCTTTGAGGAGTCTTACCCGTCATTGGTAACTGATCTAGCATTAAAGGCCAGGGACAGAACAGGTAGCGTTCATGCCAGGGGAATAAGTTTTGTCTCCTTAGCGGCTCCTGATCCAGAGGTCTCTCACTCAGCCTAAGTCACAGTGGGTCACAGCTTTCTGAGACCAGGCAGGGTGGTCCCCAACAGAAAGGTACAGGGAATAAGAAGCATAATTAGAAGGTATAAAATAGATGGAGAGAGGATAAGAATGGTATATGAAATGGAGAAGCCGAAGAACTTATATGTACAACCCATGGATATGAACTAAGGGAGGGGAGTAATGCTGGAGGGTGGGGGGTGGTTGAGTGCAGGTTGGAAGGGGAATAAAGGAGAGAAAAAATTGGGAAACCTGTAATAGCATATTTGATAAAATATACTTAAAAATAAAATTAAAAAAGAAAGAAATAGAAGACGGAGGGAGGGAGGGGAAGAAGAGATTTGTTTCAGGATTTCTGTAGCACTGTCGGTTTGATCTAGTCAGAATAAACGACTTTCTGTCTCCCTCCCCAACTTTGGGTTCTCTGACCTACTCTGGCAGCTCCAAGAAATTACAAGTCCTGTTTGGTCCCACAAAAGGGAGAGAATTGAGATTACTTTTAATGTTTTTAAGTGGATGTCAGAAAACATTTCTGAATTATTGGTGTGATATCATTATCAAGATGATTGTGATATTAATATCGTATTCACATATTCATGGTACTTAATTATTCTTTATGATTAATTAGGGCATTTTATACATCATAATCCCTCCTGGATCCTATATAGATTATAGAAGAGTTACATAAAGTGAAGTGTGCTTGCCAATGGTGAATCGAAAGCCCTCCTTATTTTAATAGCTATGCACTACTTTTTTTTTCTTTAGGAGAACATTAAAGTTTGTGCTAGAATTGGTATTTGAATCCCGAGTTCTTTCCTTACTAGTCTTGGAATTTGGAACAAGTTACTTGACCTTAGCATAAAACAGGGTATATAGGGTGGTGAACACACATTACAATATAGATACAGATGATGTATTATAGAATTGTATGCCCGAAACCTATGTAATTATATTAACCTATGTCACCCTAATAAATTCAATAAAAAACAGTGTATAAAACAATACCCACCTCACAATTATTAGTTTAGTATATGACAGAACCAAATTCCAACCCTGGACCATGGAGTCAACATTTCTAATTGGGAGAAAAGGTTAAGAAATGGAATCTGAGAATATAAACCACTCATTTGAGCATATGAGAATGAAGAGAAAAAGAAAAGAGTCTTCCCCATTGTCTCTTTCTTTAAAAAAATGATTTGTTTTTGTTTAAAGTCTGGATAGAGGTAGAAAATTATTTTACATATGTAAATATATAATGGTAATTTGAAAAGGGAATGAATAAATGTTATTAAAATGTTACTTTCAATCTTCAAAAAGAACTTAATGGCTTTAATATTTTCATTTATTTGGTAATTTGGATAGTCAAAGTAAAATTTTATTTTAGTCATCTTTTCATGCCATGAATAGAATACAAAGGCAATATTTTTGTAAAATTTGTTATATTTTTAAAAAATATTTACATAACACTTTTAATGTGCATTAGAACAAATACTTTTTATGACATGATTTTTATGGATATTATTGCTTAGGATGAGGTGGAATATTTCAGTAATATGCCTTTTAAAATAAATCTGGCAAAGTAAAAAGAGTGAGTTGATCCTGAGAAAAGTATTAAATAATAATACAGGTGGTATGGATATGGGAAAACTGAAGGAGGGATGTGAATTATTGAGTTTTTCTAAAACCCTGGATTACAACATGAGTCCTGCTATTCCCCTTTGGAGAGCTCCAAATGTCCCCCTGGGAAATAGTAGGAGACCTGCCCCATGTTTAGCTGATGGCAGGGGGAAGGTTCAGAAGTGTAACAGTGGGTATAACTCTGTCCCTTCAGAGACAGGTGGCTGGACCTGAGAGAGATCAAGATTCAGGAGCTGACTCAGAGTGTCTGTCTTTGGAGGCAGGCCAGAGGCATGCAGTGCAGTAGACAGTGTGTCCTTCGAGCCCCTAGTCCTACCCTTAGTGCTCCCAGCCTCTTCTATTCTGCCTCTAACTCATTGAAGACTGTCTCTGGGTCATAGTGAGACTTTGGTGACTGAATAGGTATCAGGAGATGAGAAGTGGGATCCCGGTTTTATCACTTGCTAGCTGTGGGACCACATGTAAAGTTACTTCACCTTTCTGAACCTATATGCAATGTGGGTTTGATTTGTTTTGTAGACGTTGTAAGGATTAAACAAGATCTATTATTTGGGAATGCTATTGAAAGATAGTAGATGTTTAATTAAATGTTGGTGAATTCAAGGAAAACTAGTACAATTTATTTAAATTAGAATGTAGACATCTGTTAGTAGTTCAAAGTGTGTATCCATAATTGAAAACAAAGGATTTAAAAATTTAAAACAAAATTTGATGTGATTAAAATAAAAAATAAACAAAAGTGGGTCTCCATTCATGGGCACACGATTTATAAGGGTCAGAATTATAGTCAAAAGGAGGAAGCTCTTATGGTAAAATGTTGTGTCAGTGAGGGGTTGAGGGTGGAGAAGTGACCAGAGGAATCTTTCAGGGGCAGATATTCTCTAATGGGTTTGTCTTCCCTGTGGTTGATGTTGAGTTAGAGGTCTGGCTAGCCTTGTCCCTTTTGTCCAGTTCTCTTCTGTTTTTCTCTGAGGCACTCTTTCGGTACTTTACACTATTGTTACCAATGTTAGCAACTACCATTTGTTGAGCACACGCTGTGTGCCAAGCACTGCGTTGAATGTTCTCTGCCTGTTACTTCATTTAAACCTCATCACCCGTGGGACTAGTCTCACATTTTATAGATGGCAAAAGTGTGGTCTGAGGAGCATAAAGAACTTGTCCAAGGTGACAGTCAGAAGTAACTGAGTCATGTTTACATCCAGTCTGTCCAACTCCAATGTTTATGCTTTTAAAACTCTGCTATCCTGTGCAATACAATTCTGCATCAGTGTCAGCATCAACAAATATTTTCTGAGAGCTGTCTAGTTGTCACACATTGGTATAGACAGAGACAGCGCACACACACACACACACACACACAAATTCCCCTGCCTTTGAGAAACACATTCTAGCTCAGTAAGACAAGGACTGGGCTTTATGTAAACTCTGGGCAGCTTGCTCCCTGCTATCTGATCCCAGCTTCCTCATCAATACTATGAGAGGGCAGGAATGGCTGATCCCCAAAGCTCCTTCTAGCTTTGATAGGACTGTGAAGCTCATGAGGGAAGGACTAATGCTTCCAATCTCTTAGGGTTCCTTGCACAAAAGTGCTGGCAGCCTGATTGGCCCCTTGTTTGGTGGATTTCCTCCCACTGAGGCCACCGGCATTGGGTTGAGGCAGCATGTGGAGAATTCAGCCCAAGATGACTTTGGGTTCAAAGGTCACTTTGTTGGTTTGGTCCATTGATGTTTGGGATCTTCCAGGTTGATATCTCTAAAGAACCCACAAAATTAAGGACCCTGAGAAGCTTGAATTAAAGCTGATTTATTAAGCTTCCATAATAGAATGGGGGAGACTGTTGTGACTCTATTCAGCAGAGGAAGCCCAGGCTTTAGGACTCCAAGGTAACCTTGCTTCAGGTTGAATGGAAAGGAGGTTCCCAGCCAAGCCTGATATTACCTATTCCAAGAAGGCTCTTCCAATGCTAGGTTATGTGATTCCTTTCTGAGCTCTTATAACATTCTGAGCTTATTATTATTATTTAAGAAAAAGTCATTTCCATATTGTTTTTACATTATGTGTTAATATGTGTTTTCCTTGCTGGACTAAGAACTCCTTCAGGGTAGAACTGAAAGTTACTGATCATCAAACCTCTAATACTTAGTCCACTGTCTGTCATGCAGTGGTGTCTTGTTAGTGTGGGTGAAACAAAACTGAGGGGGAACATTATAACCAAGCTAATTGTACCTGTTTTTGGCCCCCAGGAGGATGCTATTTCATTGGAAGAAGAGCTTGCCTTGGTGAGTAGGTGAGTAGACTACCCAGCCCTGCTTGGGAGCCCTTAGTGGTACCATTACCATCATTATCATCACCACTTAAGACTTGGCCACAGACAGGATACATTGATGTCACACTTCACCCCAAGCCTTTTTCAGCATAGTGTCAGGTCTTGGAAACTGAATGTAATCCAGAGGAAGGCACCAGGAAGATGTGAGGGCAGAGTGACATTAATTGCTGCTCATTGTGCCTAATCCCCCAGTGAATCAAATGTGAGACAATAGAGGTGCTTCAGTCAAACCCTTGGCTGATGGAAATGGAATTAACCTGGTTGAAGTCCAAATTATTTGTTGTCTTTGCTGGAATGAGTGTTAGAAATGCCACTGAGTTCCAGAGATGCCATAGCTGCTGTGTTTACTCTGTTTGGACAGGCTGTTACAGGCACAACAATTTGTTTTTCCTTAAAATAAATTGTTTTCCGATTCCTGAGCCTAATTGCTCACCTTGGTATCTGTGAGAACAGGATGAGTGTCCCTCAGCAGGGCTCAGTGTCTGTGGGGGTGTTAGGACAGGTGTGTCTGGTGGGGCCTTCTTCTACCACTGGAATGTGGCCTCACACTCCTACTAGGTGACCTCTCCACATGGAAAATGGGCCAGGCTCCAACAGGTCTGGCCAATGCTTTCCCAGGGTGGGCTAAGAGAGACTCTAAGAGCCTACCTTGGTGCACTTACTTTGCCCTCTACTCTCTTTTGATTCTTCTTTCTCTCAAATGAATATAAGACATTGCCATGATGGACAAACTAAAAATGAAGTAGATGTGGAAGGCTGAGATCAAGAACGAATTGCTGTGGCTGGGAAGGAGCAAGTAAAGTCCTATAGATCATCCAGAGTGAGAAGTAGCATTCTATTTGCTGCTCTCATTCTAGTTCATATACCCTTCCTTCCCATGTCTTGCTAAATGTGAGTAGCAAAAATGGAGGAGAGGCTTTAATTACCTGGCTACCTCTCAGCAGCCAGGTAATTAGCTCTAGAATTGCTTTTTGCTTTGTGTCTGGTTTGACTTCAACACTATTTTCATCATCTCCAACACCATTTCAACCATGTCTATATTACCATTACTTTCAAATACCAACACAATATGTTACTACATGCTACAACAGCATCATCAGTACCACTATCGTGATCACTACAACTGCCGCCACCATCACATTCACCACCTCTAGCACTACTACCACTGTCTTCCCCACCATCACCTCCATTACCTTCACCATAACTTATCATCTTTACCATGTTCATCACCCCTATCATTATTAACACCACTACTGCTACCATGATTCATTCTCATTACCACCATCACCATCATCACTATTTCTACTCACTGTCACCATTACCACCACCACAACTAGCATGGAGAAGAGAATATACAGGAGTTGATGAATAGCCGTCTTCAAATGATTAAAAGGCTGTGGAGGAATAGTTCAAGTTATGCAGTATGGGTAAAGAAGTTAGAGTTAGAAAAATGGACAGAAATTAAAAGGAATTATAATTACATTTGGGAAAGTGTAAGCAATGTTTTTCACTGAGTTAGGGGGATACAAGAGGGGTGAGAAATTTGATGATAAAAGATGATGAGTAATTTACACTGTGGTTAGTGTGGTTCAGTGGTTTGAGTGCCAGTCTGCAGATTGAAAGGTCAGTGGTTTGATTCCTAGTGAGGGCACATGCCTGGGCTGCGGGCCAGGTCCCAAGTTGGGGCATGTGATTGGCAACTGATCGATCCATGTATCTCTTGCACATCAATATTTCTCTCCCTCTCTTCCCGTCTCTAAAATAAATAAATAAAATCTTTAAAAAAGATGACAAGTGATTTAGAGCATGTTGGTAGCCAGCTAGGGCGGCCCAGTGGGTGGTCTTCCAGTTCAGTCTCTCACTGATGCTTGGCTCCCTCTACGGACTCCCTTGAGAGTGGTTATTCAGGAACTCATTTAATCCCGAAGTAGCTAATTACTTCTGGCTATTTTTATTCTGTAAGTTTCTAATAATTCTACAATACAGCCACACATTCTATTTTAAGAATTTAAGACATTTTAGATCAGGGTGAAATTATTTCTGGTCACCATTCCCACTCCTTGTTCCTAAATCTTTGTTGCCTTTGTATAAGCAAGCAATGTAATAGTTTAGTATGATTTTTTAGTAGATCATTTTCTTAATAGAGCATAGATCATTTAATAGATCATTGCTTTTGTACATATTTGGAAACAATGTAATATTGTATTGTGTGTATTTTATATAAATAGCATAATTTATGTGTCTTTCTGCTCTTCACTTTCTTTTTTTCATTCAACAATAAACTCGTTGAATGGTTAAGAGAATGGACTCTGGAGCCACTGCCTGGATTCAAATCATAGCTTTGTCACTTGGTATTTATAAGATCTAAGTTATTGGACCTCTCTTAGCTTTAGTTTCTTCTTCTGTTAATTGGGATTATAGTATACCTATATTCAGAGGGTTCTTGTGAGAATTAAAGGAGTTAATTTACGTAAGCACTTAGTGACTCACAATATTGTTGAGAGGTATAATGTCACATTATTGCTTGTCACTATTCCTTGCTTATTTATGAGTTGGATCTACCACAGTCTATTTAGCCATTCCTAAATTGATGAACATATAGATTTCTCTGGTTTTCACTATTGCACATGAAACTTCCATGCATATTTCTATATACAGCTCCTTATGCACCTGAATGATAGTTTCTCAAAGGCAGAGAAGTAAAATTGCTGCATTCTATCACTTTAAAAGTTTTATTAGAGAAATATAATTATAATGAGGAGATATCTGCCTCCTGTTCTTTCCACTTGCTGGTTTAATTCTACCCCTTTGGTAGCTTGAGCCGCAGAGAAGCTCTGAGGTTGCAGACCGCAGTGGTCAGGACTGACAACCTCAGGTTCAGATTAACTTTGGGGGTGGGGGGCCACATTTTTTTTGGAGGCTTACTAAACATCAATATATAATAACTCATTTAATCAGTATGATATAGGTACCTTAACTATCCCCTTTTTACCCACAAGGAAATGGAGGCCAAAAAAGGCCACATTATTACGGTCTCAAACTCTAAGTGATAGGTCCTTTATACAGGTGTGAATGCTAATTCAGGTCATGTAACATCTTAGCATTCTAATTAGCACATATAAAGCAGTCAATAAATGCTCACTTTTATTCTAAGGCTGATTGGTGATTATTAGGGATAGATAATTATGGTTACCATTACTCTTACTACCCTCAAATTGTGATGGAGCTCGACTCCACAGTGTATTATTTTGTGTCTTTTAACAAAATGATAATGAAACTGGCTTCAAGCCTCGGTGGAACAATCTGCCTTAATCTGTTCTATAGCCACAGACCACATTCTTAAACTTTGAGGGAACCTAAGTTGTTATAATTAGCAACCCGGTGTTTGCCCACAGATAAATGCAAATACAGTTCAGTGCAAATGTGGATGCATATGCGTTCTCATTTGTGATAGAGCAGAAGCTGGTGGATGAGGAGTTGAGTCATGCTGGGTGCCGGGGAAAGAGACTGATGGGGAACCCTGTACCTGGGATTTGAGGATGGGAGGTCTTGGTTTGAGCTGTTGGAATACTGGAAGCAGACCAAAAAGGAGTTTTGTTCGGACCCAGAAAACTGCACTGGAGCCAGAGGGAAATGGCATTCACTCCCCCATCGAACATTTCGTCTGGGGCAGGAGCGGGAGATGCAGCGGTGAAGAAGACGCCCCTGTCCTAGGAGCTCACACTGTGCAGTGGTCCAGTGGGTAGAGAGGGCGCTAGAACAGTGATTGTACCACAGCGTGGCGCACAAGGACATACTCTAGAGGCAGATGCAAAGTGCTGTGGGCCGTTACAGTGTTCAAGTCTTTCAGAATATGTCGGAGGGACCAAAAGGGTGGAGGGGGTAGGAATGTGAGGCAGAGGGAAGAGCAGCTGCAAAGGCGTGAGTGTGATGCAGCAGGGCATGTGCAGGCCATTGCAAGGTCTGAAAGGACAGCTCTTATTTGGCACGTGGCCTAGTGTGTAGGAGTGAGGCCAGGTGATCATGGAGGGGGCTGAAACCCATGTTAAGGAGTTTTGGCTTTTATCTTAAAAGATACAGGCAGCCACCAAAGGATTTTTTAAAAAGAATAAAGCATGATTATATATTAATTTTAAGTTATTTCTTCAACTATTGGCATCCTGATGAAAAGCTGCCTTGAAGTGGTAGTGGGCTTATCAGAGAGAGAGTACAGTGGGGATGGGCACCAGGCAGGGGTTGGCAGTGGTCCCAGGAAGTGTCAGAAGGTGGCTGTTGTATTAATGACCGGGTTTGACCGGCTCCCTTGGCCTGTCTGACAATGTCACATGGAACAAACAAATCATTGAATACCTTTGTCCTGACCTGTAGTCACAGAGCTGTTTCATTTAATCTTTAAAGAAACTTGTGATTTTTGGCATTGCTATTACCATCGTGCAGCTGAGTAAATGAAGGCTTGGGGAAGTTGAGGAAGTGGCTTCAAACCACGTGGGGTGTGAGTGCTAGTGTTTGTTTGGAGCCCTGCACCACCCAGGCAACTGCAGTAGTCCTCAGAGGCCAGCGGAAGTGAATGGAGTTTTTGATGCTAAGTTTCCTGTGGAGCATCATTTTGGTCAGCTGTGGAAAGCTCATTCTCACACCCATGGTTCTCCATTTGGTGACTGAGGCGGACACTAGATGTCCTGCTGAGAAGGAGATGTGGGGAGGCCCAGGGAGCCTGTGTGTTTCCAGGAGGCTCCCTGTCCCCCAGGGTGGAGATGGCAGGGTGAGCCCCAAGGTTGGCAGGGAGAGGAGAGGCCCATGAGTTTCATCACAAGGGAAAGGCTAGATCAGCACAAATCCATCTCTCCTTCTGGAAAAACTGCTGTCAGGACATGGTTGACTGCCAACAATACTCAGCAGGGCCGTTGGGCAACCTGGCCCCTCAGGTGCTGCATTTCTTCTGCAAAGTTTCCATAACAAAACAAAAAAAAAGGATTTCTTAACTGCTCGGCTGTAAGAATCAATGGGTGGAGGGGACTATGGTGAAATGGGGTACAGCCCCACCTCGCACTGCAAGGCTGCCTGCCACATCAGGACCCTGGGTCTTGGGAACTCTGTAGGTAGCCGCACCTCTGGGTTTAGGAAAGTGGGATGTCTTTCTCACTAATTCTTTGGTTCTTCAGATACCTTAACTTATACCATACAGTGTGCCCGCTACCTTGGCAAGGGTTTTACCACCAGGACCTGATTCTGTCTCCACAAGAATCCTGAGAAGTGGGTACTGATATCTTCATTTGACAGATAATAATATGTGATGCATGTTACATGAATATCCATTAGATGCCACGTCAATTGTCATTCAGTGAACTCAGATGGGTGCTGTTCTAGACACTGGAGAGACAGAGAACTTGGCCACAAGGACATGGTTCTGGCCTCACCAGGCAAGCTGCTTGCAGGATCTAGTGACATAATGGGCATCGATGTGTTAGATCAGAAAGTGCCAAGTGCCACCTGCCTCTAGGGCCATCCCAACAGGAATAAAGGCTCAGCTCACTTCATAAGTTGGATAACATTGCCCTATGTGGACCAGAAAGCTTAGGAGAACTGTCACTTAGGAGACCTGCCCCACCACAAGTGGCTGGGTGGCTTTAACCAGGTAACAGTGATCTTGGCCTTCAAGGTCAAGGGGTGAGACAGAGCACTAGTGGTTGCCAAATTTTTACAAGCTGTGTGGGATTACCCCCTCACCCCCACCCCAAAGCCCATTCATTTCCTTCCATAGTGCTGTCCCGGGGCTGTGAGGATGCTTAACAGAGGAAGGCAAGGCCCCTGGCAGCTGCTTGTCCTGGTGTGAGGCTGGGGACTTGTCCCCTTCTTGGTGCTGAATCCCTGTAACCTGCACTTGTGCTTGAAGATTTGAGAGGCACCAGCACATGGAGAAAGCTGGGTGTCCTCTTTACTTAACTTGGAATTCACTGATTTGTGTTTGTGATGAATTGTCATCTTCATTTTTCCTAATGCTTTAGTCAAGAACTATTTATTATATTTTATTTGTTTACTAATATACCATCTTCAAACCCATAGCAAACAGTACTGATATTACAAAGTTTATCAAATAGAAATAGAAAACCAGAACCAAGGAAAGGAAGACACATTAGGTATGAGACAAAGGGACTATTTTCTTTACCATTTTAAAACAGCGAACAAAGAATATAACCTTCTATTACAAAAGCAATGGGAGTTTACTTTAGAATGTTTGTAAAATACAGAATACATCAATAATATAATAAAAATGACCTGTAGGTCTAAATTACACTGGTGTTTAGAGTATGTAATTCCATTTTTATTATTTTAGAGTTTCACAAATAACATAATTTTTCTATACCATGTTTTAATGATTGAGTAATATCCCTTTGCATGGAGGTACCTCAATTTATTTAGTCAGTTCTCTACTGCTGATCATTTACATTATTGCCTTTTCTCTGCTTTAATACAGTTGTTGCAGTAAACATCCTTGTACATCTAAGTTCTTAAACATTGCCAATTGTTTTCTTAGCATAAATTCCTGGAAGCAGGATCCCTGGGTCACAGCATGTGCATGATGTTTTATGTACAGGCAAGGACGCTCAGGATTGGCACCTGCTGCCATCTTCCACCTGAACGGCCTTGGAGGATCTGGCAGGACATGGTTTTCTTCCTGGTGAACATGGATGATAATTACCTCCTTATTGAGTTGTTTGCTTTGAGATGCATATGGCTTGACACATGGTCAGCCTTAGATCATGGCTTGGTCCACAGTGAACAAAAACTCTTGGCTATTATCATTACTATTATTGTTGTTATAGTTGCTATCTTGTTCTTGTTCTCCCGAAAGAGTGTCCCAATTTAAACTCCCACAAGCATTGTTTGAGAGCTTTTATTTCCACACACCTTTGTCAGGATTGGGTATTATCATTCCTTAGTATTTCATTGTTTGCCAATCTAATAGGCAAGCTTGTTGCTTTAATTTTACTTCTTTGATTTCTAGTGATAAGCATTTTTGATGTCTTTATTGGTATCTGATTATTCATTAGTGAATTTCTTGTTTATGATTTTTTTCCTGTTTTGGTGAGGTATGAGATTTCTTACAGATTTCTTTAATACTTTAAGGTCTGTGCTATTTAACTTTATTTCTATTTGTGGACACAAAAATTATATTTTTCGTTGTTGCTCTTGCCTGTGTTGTACACTGAAAAGCCTACCATGAGATGTTACCTAGGTTTTTCCAATTTTTAATTTTTTATATTTTTTACTTTTACCTTTAGATTTTAAATACAATTAATTTAGAATTTTAATAGTTAATTTACCCATTTAAAAAATTGGTTTATCAACTAATTATTATAGACCAAATTACTCTATATACTCTTGGTTGGTTTCTTAACTGTGTCCTCTTTTCCATTAATCTCTATCTTTTTCTATGATTGTATTTTAAATTTCTTGTAGCTGTATAAAATACTTTAATATCTATTGATACAAATCCACTTCCACAATTTCTTGGAAAATATTTTCTTGGGTGTTGTCATCTGATTATTTGTATAAATAAATTGGGATAATTTTGTTACTTCTAAGGAGAATGCTAATTTTAATTAAAATTTCTTTCATTTTATAAATTAATTTGAGAAGAATTAATATTTTTACTGCTTTTGTACTTTCCTACTTAGAAAGATGAAAGTTATTTAATCAAGATATTTTAAAGTAAACTTAATCTTAGAATAGTTTTAGATTGACAGAAAAGTTACAAAATAGTACAGTGTTCCTGTGTACCCTGCACCTACTTTTTCCTGTTGTTAACATCTTGCTTGTTGCTTTAATTTTACTTTAATTACAATAATTTGTAGTGTATTTGTCACAGCTAATGAATCAATGCCAATCTATGTTATTATTAACTAATGTTCATACTTTATTTGGATTTAATTAGTTTCCTCCTAATGTCCTTTTTATGTCCTAGTGTCCCATCCAGGGTACCTCAGATGGGACATTAATTAGTTGCCATGTCACCTTAGGCTTCTCTAGACTGTGACAGTTTTCAAACTTTACTTGTTTGTGATGAACTTGACCATTTTGAGAAGTGCTGGTCAGGTATTTGATAGAAACCTTCCTCAGTTTGGGTTTGTCTGATGTTTCTTCACCTTTATTTTTACAAACTGCAAAACCAGATTGGAGCAGACATTATTTTTTAGGGTCACGGCAGCTAGGAAAAAAAGAAATCCAGGGAGACTTTTTTTTAAAAGAAATGTCTATTTTGGGGACCTTACAAAAGTGGCATTGGGTGACACAAAGGACTCATTCTTCACCAAGAGTGTGGTAACATGCAGAAATAGGTTCTCATGGGCCCCTTTCATTAATATCTGTAAAAAGTCCCAGGTCAGCGCATGAAGTTTTGGTCCAAGGAAGGTCATTTTTTGAGGAATTAGGGAATACATTCGACTCTTTAGCCTTACACTTGCCTAACTTGTCCCCCAGCTAGAACCTAGAGCAGAAGAGCAATTAGATAGCAACTTCCTCAGACGACCTTTCCAGTGCTTAGCAATAAAGTCAAACTGCCCGGGCTCCATCTGCTCACTAGTGCTGCACTTTGACATCTCTGTGTGGAGTGCTCATCTCAGATGGAGATAATGATAGCCACTGCTTAGAGAGCTGTGGTACGGATCACACGAGAGGGCACACTGTACGTGAGTGACAATGTTGGCAATGGTTATCATTGTTATTCTCTTGGTTGAAACTTCTCATGGGTTCTGGACCTCTAAGGTTAGAAGGTACACTCTCAGGTAGACACTTGAAGAACTGGTGAATGTATTTGCACAGGCTTTGGAAATCAAATGAACTAGGGGGCAGGCTTGATAATCTGTTATGAAAATTGAGAAGTCAAACCAGTACTTAAACCTACATGAAAGGCTGTCTGCCTGTGTGGAGCCAGGCTTTGGGGCCACCTGCAGGTAAGACTGAGTTTTCTCTAAGAAGCAGCTTAGGCTCTTTAACCCTTGCAAAGGTCCTTAGCTGAGTCCTCAGTCTTCTGTTCCACAGGACAGGCAGAAGTATTTTTTTTCCTGATAACAAAAAGTCTCATTACAGAAATCTCTTGAAAAGGCTCCCCTGGACCTGAGAGGACTGGCTTCTCTCAGGACCCCTGTTTTGAATTAGCTGCAAAATGATCTCTCATCACCATCCCCATTGGTAACCCCTTCTAGGATGATGATACATTTGCTTTATGGAATTATTGAGTCAACTGAATTTTGGAGAAAATTTGCTAAATATGACTATTTTTAGTAATGATCAATTCCTAATTAATCTGTAGTCTCTGGTAGTAATTAGGTTGTAGGAACTAGTCCCTTGAAGTCTTACATTACCCATCTTCTAACTTCACATGGCCTGAAGCATAAATTCATTACACCCATAAATGTTAGTACATTGTTAGTGTAATTATGAAGGACATGCTAAAACACTGCCATATTTACTAACACTTGTAAATAGCCTGCATCTAAAATGTAGCAGTTAGATTGAGATTTGATTGTCACCCAATGTTAAGGACTGAGCACTTACCTTCTTGAGTGCCTGAGCTCATGGCTGGTTTTGACTAGTAGAAACTGAATTATGTTTGTATTTTTGGGTCCATGCCTGGGCTTGGAGTCACTGTATTGATTCTTTGATGTTCAGAACTTTATGAGCTGGATAAAAGCTTTGTGGGCACATATTTCAGTACCTGCATCTTGTAAACCAGGCCACTGAGAACATGAGTTACTTCCACATAGGTTTTAAGTCCCAGGAATTAGAGGTTAAGATGAAGCTAGGGTCTCGGGTCCATTTTTTTTAAGTCACACAGCTCAATTTAACTACCTGGGCAGAGTTGCTCTCCCTCTTGTGGCCACCTGTTTAAGCTACACATTTTTCTAACATGGTGTTTCTTTCACCAATTGTGACTTTTTTTTCTGTTTCTGTTTGCCTATTCTAGTTGGCTTCGAGCCCCTTAGGGCAGTGACTTTGTCTTGTTCTTTCCTGAATTTCTTGGGCTCAATGCTAGGCCTAGAAGTCTCCCATTAGATATGAATAGAGTGAATGAACAGATGAATGGACACACCATGCCAAGTTCATCAGTAATCTTTGCATTCTTATTTAGCTGGCACACATTCTTTATACTCAGATTTGTCTCTAGGCTGCAGTGTGGAGCTGGAGATAAGGCCTTCCTCTCTTGGGACCTTGTACCTCGGTGCTCCAGCTGGCTCCTCCAATTGTTTCATTTGTGTAGGGGTGATTTTTCTACTTCAAGGTCCTTGCTGACTCCTGCCTAGATTCCATCCTTTCACAGACCAGGGGACTCAACAGGCTTCATGTCCCTGGTTCTTGCACCAATGCTGGAGCTGGAATGCAGAGGGCAAGCAGGTGGAACTGACAATTTGATTTCATAGGAAGCTGAAACACTGATCCTTGTATACTATTTCAGGCCATGGGTGGAATAGTCACTGAGACTCACCTACTTTTGGCTTTAGCAACATCTGGGGCTAATGGGCACTATTGTAGATTTGTCACCTGGATATTTTAGTAGAGCAATGATAATTATCAGCTGGTTCTCCCTCTTGCTGCCTCACATCCGGCCCCTCCTCACAGCCTGTCAAAAAACACCTTGCACAACTGTCCTCTTTTTACAATGCACTTAGGGCAACTCTTTGCATGAGTCAGCTCTACTGAGTGGTGTCATCACTCAAGTTGATGTGGCCTCAGGATTGTCATCTAGGGTCTGGAGAGCTAGGGACGGGGGTGGGGACCTGGAGTGTAGTGGCCCTGATTAAAGCTTTATGAGAGGTGTGTGAACACAAAATAGGCCCACATTCCTGGAAGTCTGGCATTGTCCCCAGTTCTTGACCCCCTCCTTACCTCTGACACCAAAATTCTTTCATTTAAAATTGGGTCAAGGCAAATGTAGGTAATGGTGTTGGTGGTGCAAATATTAAGATGCAATGATATAAAAATTAGGAAGGTCAGAACCAACATTTTAACCCCAGCCAGTCTGGGTTAGACCTCAGTTAAGTATTCAGGACATGGCTGGAAAAACACTTGCCTTATTTGGGCCAGGCATCTTTGAAGGTGAATAAAGTTTGTCAAGGTTGTTTTTTTTTCTTCATTTTTAAATACCATATCTTCTTAGAGATCACAGTTTGGAAGGGATGAGGGTGAAGGTGCTTGAGGTGGGTAATCTCACACTTTGTAGGAACATTAACATGTAGGGGTCTTCTGAAGTTAGGGGCTTTTCCTTGCTCCTCAAACAGGGAATTGCCTTGGGGCCAGGACTGTGTCTCCCCACTAGCTCTGGAGGATCCAGAGGGTAGGGTGTCCCTGAGGTTAGGTGTACCCATCTCCAAACTGGGGGTCCTGATGGTAAGGGGTGGGTTGTCAGACCACATGAGTCTTCCAACACCAGATGACATCTGTGACTATTCAGGCTTTAGACTAAGGACCCTGTGATGCACAGAAATGGTACAGGTGTATTACCAAAGAGCAAAACTGTCACTTCCCTCTGTCTCTGTGGCTAGCACAAACTGTGGGTCGGGTGCAGGTAGTAGGCAAAGGGCAGGAGGGCAGGCATGGTCCCAGCACCCAGAGCCAACTGCACTGGCTCTGCAGGAGGGCCAGCGGTGTGTGTGTACTTTGTATGCATGTGCATGTCTGTTTTATATATGTGCACGTGTGTCTGTGGTGTGTGCCCTGGAGGGCATGCATCTGTGTTTATTTATAGTGTGTATATGGCATGTGGCATGAAGGGGTGGAATCTGCAAACATTGTACATGTGTGAGGCTCTGGAGGGTAAGGAACAGAGGTGTCCCATTCTGGGAGGACAAAGTAGAGGCACAGAGGTGGGTTTGGGCTGGGTGAACTCTGTGGTGCAGTCCCACATGGAGCCTGACTATGGCCTGAAGCATGGTTACCACTTGGATCCAATTCAGCCTGTGTGATGTTAAAGGCTCAGGTGGGGCTGGTTCATGTGAGTTCCAGGTCCACCCACAGAAGCCCTATAAATGGGAGCCTGGGCTTCAGTGGTGGCTGCCCTGGTTTTGGGAAGTGGCTGCTCTGTCATGCTCCTGCCTTCTGGCCAGCCCCAGCCTGACACCTGCAGCCAGCCATCTTTCAGTAAGGCCTCTTAGGTCCTGGGTTGCCTCTGGTTTGGGATTTTTTTTAATCAGCAAACCAGTCCACTTGAATCCAGAGACCCCGTATTGAATGCCACTGTGTGCCAGGCCTTGTGTAGACCTTGAGGCGAGGGCAGAGAATGACAGGCCCTGCTCTCTGGGGGCTCCCTGTGGCAACCCCATGGGAGAGACAGCCATGCTGACAACACATTGCATCCATGGGGTCACCTCCAAGGGACAGTCTGTGTGAATAGGTGCATCAGGGGCATGAAAGAAGTGAGCGTAGCTCGGGCTATCCATAGAAGCTGGCCTGTTGGGAGAGCCCCACCGAAATTGTGACACTCAGGCCAACACATGAAGGTGCTCTCCTGGCAGACAAGTGGGGAAAAGACCATTCCCAGCATTCCCAATATATTCTGAGAATCTTTAGAGCTATCAGTCCCTGCTTATTGGGTGAGCCTTTATTCCTTCTCTCCTCAAATCCTACACTCCCTGCCCTTACTCTCGGCCTGTGACGTTAGACCTCAACTTGGGCTTTCTTTAGGATATAGGGCTTCAGCTGGGAACTCCCTTGTCTCCCAGTCACCAAATCAGCCAGCCTGCCTGCCTTCTCACCTGCCTTCCTTATCTTTCCTCCTGTTACATGGAGCTGGTGACATTCTCCTTCCATGGAGATCTGTCCCTGCACATGGGTCCTTCCATTTATACACACTCATTAATGCTTGCTGTGTACCAGCTACTGCTCTGATGGATACAACCATAAATAAGATTAACAAATTCATGACTTCCTAGAGTTCATATTCTAGTGGGAAAAGTCAGGCAATAAACATGCAAAGAAAATATTATTTCAGATAATTGCTAAGAAGCAAATAAACTCAGTACATAATTGTGGTGATGGTGATGATGATGATGTGCATACAGCTTGGGAGGCCACGGAAGACTTCTTTGAAGAATTAGCATGTGAACTGAGACCTAAATAGTGAGGCAGTCAGACCTATTTTTTAAGTACTCTAGCCCTCTGTTGCTTTCCCGCTCTCTCTCTACCCACAGTCTTCTCCTCTCTACTGTATCATTTCTTAGAGTTGCTTATTCTAAGGAAAAAAAAAAACAAGCAACAAACGTTTCCTAGACTCCTAGTTTTCCTTCAGCTATCACCCCATTTCTCTGGTCATGTTTGCAGCTAGGCATCTTGAAAGAATAGTCCACGCAGGCTGATTTTGCCTTGGCCCCTTCCTTCTCTGCCTCAGCCCCTTAGTGCCCATTCTATTCTGGTTTCTGTGCCTTCAAGCAGACTGCTCTTGTCAAGGACACACAAAGAAAAGTGACCTTCATTGTGTGTTGACTCACCCATCTCCTTGACTTCTTGGACTCCACTCTTCTCTGGTCCTTCCATACCCCAGCTTCGTTCACTGGATGTTCCATCGGTGGGCCCCAGGCTCCTCCACTGTTCAGCCTGAGATCCTGCAGTGTCTCCACTTAGATGGGCTACTTCGATTCTTCTTGGGTGATCTCTGCCAGTCCCATGTGTAAGAACCTTCTATGTGTTGATTACTCTCAAGTTTATATATCTGGCCCCAATATTGCTGAGCTCTGGGTTTATATATCCAAATATCTTCTAGTCTTCAGTCTCTTTGTGCATGCTCCACGAGTCACAAATCTGGACGTATTTCTTCATTTTTACCTCTCCTTCACTCCACATTGAACTCACCTGTTAATTTTTCCCACAAAACACTTCTCAGATTCATCCTCTTTTGTCTCCACAGCTGCTGTTTGTCATATTTACCCATAACTACACAGCAACACATCCTTTCTTGCTTAATCTGGTGTCCGTCCTTTATCCACTTTGCACATGGAATCATCTTTTAAAACCTTGAATCAAATCCTATGTCTTTTCTCTGCTTAAAACTTTTTGGGGTATTCTCATCATACTTTGAATAAAACCCTATCATTATATACATGTTTGTGGTCTGGTGGGATACATGGTCAGAGAGGTGCATGTTTATTCACATATACAAGCATATACATGAGTAAGCACATATTTACCTTGGCCTGATGTTCCCAGACCAGTGATAACCTTATTGTTAGGGGTCTGGGACCCAGCAGTGTCTTGCATTAACTGTGAGGAACAAGCTTCGCTTGTAATTGGTGTTCAAAAATATTTGTTAAATGGTAGATTAATGAAGGAAACTTATTCAATACCTGACTGAGCTCTATGGAATGGAAGAATATTATAAATGTTAGCATCAACTTTGGAGGTAATATGGAGAAAATCCATTTTAAGTATAATAGAGATTCTGGAGCCTGATGCCTGATTTGAAGCTCAGCTTTCTCAGTGATCTGTGAGACCAGGGGTAAGTTACTTAATTTCTTTGAGCCTTAGTTTCTTGTCTATAAAACAGTGATGATAAGATGACCTACTTCTTTTGGTTATTAAAAAATTATAATGGTTACTATATATAAAGTACTTAGAAAATATCTACCACATGCTATTTGCTATTATTGTTATTACTTCTATTCTACCTGGTGCAAGAATGACTCCACAACATTCCTGGCAGGTAGTTTTACAATTCTTGTCATGGGAAATGCTCTCCTTGAAATCTTGAGCTACCTCTAACAAAATTCCAAATTATTTAGTGTAGGATTGGACTCCTTCATTAGCATGTAACTATGTTAATAGTAACTCATGTTAATGTAATTAAGGCATGATTCTGGGACTCAATTCCAATGTGTGTGGGGGATTCTCCCACACTTACAACAAGCAATTCTCAGACAGCAGCTGGGTGTCCTGACAACTTGATTCTGCCACTATCTACCTGGAGATAGCATCAGACAGCACAGGTAAGGGTTCGGTCCCACAAGTTAGCCTCTACCTTCCCAAACACATTTCAAATGCTAGTCTCTAGTTCAGGGTGTTATCAATACCTTTAACCAACTGGCTATAAATCAGAGGTTCCACAACCCCCTATTTGGGTTTGATTAGTTGCTACAGTGGCTCATAGAACTCAGAGAAGCATTTTGCTTACTAAATTTACCAGTTTATTATGAAAAGATATACAGTAACTCAGTAATATACAGATGGAAGAGATGCATAGGGCAAGGTACGGGGAAAGGGTGTGGAGCTTCCATGCCCTCTTCAAGCACACCATTCTCCCCCAGTCTCCATGTGTTCAACCCAGGAGCTCTCTGAATCCTATTGTTTTGGGTTTTTATGGAGGTCTCATTACTTAGGCATGATTGATTAAGTCACTGGCCTTTGATGATTAATTCAACCTAGACTCCCTTTCCTCCCTGGAGGTCAAGAGGTGGGACTGAAAATTTGAACCCTCTAATCACATGGTTGGTTGCCCTGGCAACCTACCCCATACTTAGGTGTGCTGGGAAAAGCACATAATTAACATAACAAAAGACACCTTTGTGGCTTTCATCACTTAGGAAGTTCCAAGGGTTTTAAGAGCTTTGTGCTCCTTAGGACAAAGACCAAATACGTGCTTCTTATTATTGTTACAGAACAGATGGGAGTGGGGCATTGGAGGGTGTTGGTGAATGATATACTATTACTGAATGGACCCCCCTCCTTCTGCTCTGGGTAACCCTCCCCCACCATACTAGGTTTGCCTTGCCCGCCACCAGGGAAAGACATCTCTCAATGCCAGAGACTGGTGAAAAGGAAAGGAATTATTTGTTCAAAGAGTTATACAGACTTAGAGTAATGACTTAACGTCTTCATTAAAATACTATAGTCCTTTAGAATACCCACAAATGCACACAGTCCTTCCTTCTCCCTTTGCCCAGTTCAGGGTTACTGTATCACAGGAAAAGAAGTAGAAGTCCCTGGCTCAGATAGCCCCTCAGTGCTCAGCACCATCAGCTGTGTCGCCGCCGCGATCTCCGGTTAATCCAAAACCATGTGGCACCTTCTCATAGCCCACCAGTAAGAGTACTTTCACCCCTTTTCTTCCCAGCAAGGTGTCTCCTGCTTCCTAAGCCATGTGGCAAAAGGGAACACTCCAAAGCGGCGTGGTCCCCTCTTACTCCAAAGTCGTGTGGGCCCCAACCTTCCTTCTTTTCTCTCTCTCATGCAGGTGTTGTAACCAGAAGGAGTTGCCTCTCAGTTCCCTAATGTGTTGAAGTCCCTCCCATCCCCCTAGCTCAAAGGAAGGCCACAGATATTTAACATATCCATGAAACCAGTTAAAAGATATAGATATGTTAAATGACCATGCCTGAGGTTAGTTACAAAACTGTTGCTATGGAAAACAGCTCTCAATGACCCTGCTCCATGTGTCCCATCCCACAGTTTAGACTTGTGGGGGTGAGGACATCCTATATTTTTAATATTTCCTGAACACCCTGAGTTATGGACTCCATTACAAACCCCTATTTGCCCCCCCACCCCCCGCTGCCTGCATCCTGTATCATTATTAATCACAATATCACAGAATAATCTTAACAATTTCTCATAGTGTAACTGAACAAAACAGAGGGTTGGCTGCCTGTTACCACAAGTCAAACTCATGAGCCAGATGCTGGTATAGAAGGAAAGAAGTTTTATTCAGGTGCTATGCAGTTTGGGAAAACGACGGATTCCCATCTCAAAGCTCATGTCCTCTTTCTGTCACGGAAAAAGTCCAACCATCTTTAGCAAGACTAAGACAAAAGCCAGTGTCCAGAGTTCCTGTTCCATTTTAAAGTCCAGTCCTTCTGAGGCAGGAGACAGCATGAGAAGAACTCAGACTGCAATACTGTTACTGGCCAGCATTTAGCACCCTGGTTGCCAGGAAACGCCTTCGACAATTAGGTAGAATAAATAATAAACCGAGGCAGGGAGAAGGAAGGGGACAGGTCTCACACGCTAACTCAGCAGTCCCGATCCTGGTCTGATAATATTGCCAGGTGTTCCAACATCACAAGAAACACTATGTTAGCAAGAAAGAAGGGAGGTCCTTGAAATTCTATGTAGCATTTCCACTATCTGGGAAAGGAAACCTTGAAACTGTGCTTTCATCCCAAGGCCTGAATGTGGGAGAGGGTCCCCAGTGCCCCAAGAAAGAGCCCATAAAACAACTTTGGTTAATTGCCTACCTCTGGTCACTACCTGTTTTATGAGGGAGTCCCTGATGCTTACAGAAAGAGCCCATAAATAACTCTGGGAAAGTGCCCCAATTTTAGTTAACTGCCTCCTGTCACGTATTTGTTTTACAATAAGATGAACAAATGGGGTCTGGAGCAAGATAAGGATTTGGGCTAACAGACCCCCATACATACCTAAGGCTTTTTTCTCTATCCAATTATCTTGCTAGTTTTTCTCGCTCAGGCCCTATCCATTGATATTTTTAGTTTTCCGTGCACTCAGTGTAAAAGCCTACACCTGCCACTATCTTAACCAATGGTAGAGACCCCTTGGAGCGCTGGACAGCTCCAGGGGGTCTCCCCCAGTAACAACAGTTTACTGGTTACACAGTGCTTTCACAAATATCTCATTTGCTTCTGAGGATAGCCATCTTGCAGAAGTATGGGTGGCTGATCATTATTTCAATTTTACAGATGCAAAAACTGAGGCTGGGAGATTTGTCTAAGGTCATGCTGCCACTAAGTATCTCAGGATTCCATTATAAAAGTAATCTCCAGAGGAGGCTACTTGTTTGCTGGGTGTGTGGCAGCATACATTGGGATCAGGAACAAAATATTTGAATTTTTTCTATACTTATTATTGATATTTAAAGTCTATGTTTTATCTTTAAAAGTGTCTACATTTTGTTTTTTTCTAACTAATATGATGTCAGTGTAACCACAGAACCAGCTCAAAATGGTCTTACCCTGTTTAACAAGATATTGAGTTGCTTTTCAGATACAACAGACTAAAACGTCATGTTATGAAGCTGAAGCATGCCCAGAGGAGAGAACTTAGACTTCCTTCCAGCTGCACCCAGAACCAACGGCTGCCCCCCACCAAATGATACCAAAGGACGGGGACATAAATGGAACTTAATCACCAGAACACTTTCAGAAGTGAAGGTCTGTGGTCCTGGACAACCAGTTCTGATGCTGTGTGGACAAAAAGGGGGCCACATGCTGACCCTGACAAGCTCAGGCGAGGCCTGCATGGTGGGCTTTACAAACTCAGACACCAGGTAACCACACAGGGTGGTCTGAAATAAAAACTTCCTAACTAAAAGCAAGTCATGGTGGGTAGTCAGGTCCTGGGCCAGTATCTTCCTTGAGAAAGGACAATTTTTACTTTAACAGAGCCTGTATATTGTCTTTTTGCATCTATGATAAAACTAGTCCAAACTTCCTATATCTTTGGCTAGTCATTTGTCTTCCTCTTGCATACTTTCAGTGATGGTGAGCTCACTACTGAATGAGCGACCCTTTCCACTGCTGGGCATTTTATTCCTGATATGAGAAGAAGTCTGCCTTCCTGTACCCCGAATTCATTGATTCACCTCTTCCCTCTGGGATCATGTTAGAAAGGTCTGAAGCGAGACATCATGTGCCCCCTGTCTTTCAGTCACAGCTCCTATGACAAAGTGCCTGGAGGCCTCCTCCTTTTGCTCACACCATTTGACTGGACTAAAAGCTGGTCAGAGTCCTCATTCGAATGCAGTGTCCAGACTCCAGTGGCTCCTGACCTCCAGAGCTCTTTTGCAGTGCTGATCTTTGTGCTCATACCACCCTGATCCCCACATGGCTGGCTCCTTCCCATCATTAATATTTCTCCTCAGCTGTCACTGCTCAGATAGGTTTTTCCAGGCTACTTGACTAAAGTGCACCTCTCCCCATTGTCATCACCCTGCTTTATTTCCCACATTTACTCATTTATGCATTTGCTTAGTTGCACTCGTTTGTCTACTCTGTACTTTAAACCTATGGAAGGCAGGCACTGTATGTATTTAGTTTACCACTCTCTCTCCGGTGCTTGGAACATACAAGGCTCTCAGTAAATTTTTACAAGGAAAGACTGGAAGTGGTGGAGTCTAGATTTGAATCCCAACAGTTTGACTCCTGAATCTGCGCCCTGAACCACCATCGATGTTTCCCTGCCTCCAATACTTATTTAACTCTGTCTTGCTTGTTTAGCGTTCCTCCCAGTCTCTGTGCCAGTACCTAGCATCCACAGGGCCCCAGTAAGTGCAACCATTTCTAACTCAGGCCAGGCTGGGTGTGGATCACAGAAGGCCCAGTGCCTCTGTGGCCAGTAGATGGTGCTGTTGGGAAGAGAAAAGGGGTCCCCAGGGCTTTTAGAGGAGGGCGGGTTGGTTTTAAGACTGATTGGGGAGTAGGGAATATGGGGCGCTTGAGGTTAGATGACCCTGCCAGCCCCGCTCACTTCTTCTTCCAGCCATCATCAGGTGGGAGACAGGTGTCTATAGGAGAGAAGGAAGAGCAGGAATGAGTGAGTCCAGACCTGTTGCCTATCAGCCTAGGTGTTCTGAGGCTAATGATGGCATGGAGATAGAATTGGGGGACATGGAGATATCTTCCACTATACTTTTTGGTCCAGAACCTCCCAATTCATGGTTATACGGGGTTAGCCGTGGCACTTGCCTATTGATCTACTAACCCCCACCTCTCTCTCTCTCTCTCTCTCTCTCTCTCTCACACACACACACACACACACACACACACACACACACACACACACACAGAATGGGGCTGTGGAGCAGAGCAGGCAATGGGCACTAAGCCCTCTGAGCTCATACTTTCCCAAAAAGTTCCCGCTCTTCCATGTTTGGGCTACAAATTTCTTCAGCATGAGAGTCTCATCTGCTTCCCTCTGTGCTTCTAGAACACCAAGCATCATGTCTATACATGTAGGCACTCAATAAGAATGAACAACTCATCTTTGGTTTGCCTGGGACCATCCCAGTTTTAGCATCAGAAGTCAGTTCTGCATCTTGGAAACTCCCTTTATCTCAGGGAAACCAGGATGGTTGCTCGCCTCTAAATAAAAGAAGCCTCTGTCTCAGAGGACATGCAATTTGGCCAATTCTGAGAGTGTCTAAGACTTAATGCAGTTAGCCCAGTGAAGACAGGCAAAGAACCCAGCAAGGAATGAGGGTTGCCATCTGGGGCTCTCATGCTGACAGGAGACACAGGTAGTTCACACACAAGGCAACGACAACGGTGATGTAGACTCCTAGTCACCAGTGCAGCATTTTGGAGCCCAAGCTGAAGTGCTGCAAAGGTCTTTCTGTATTCTTAGGAAATGGGCTTGACATCACAGAAAGCTTTCCAGAGAAGGTGAGTTTGAAACCCATGGGTTGGCAGACACAAGCAGGGGAAGAATCCTGGGTTGGAGACAGGCAGGTGCAGGTGGAAAGGAGGCTACGATAGGTTGTCAGTTGTCTATGCACATGGAACAGATAAACCACTCTGGCCCAGGAGAGAAAGGAGGTCCAGAAGGCAAAGGCACAAGGAACAAAGAGGAAAAAGGTGTGCCAGTCCCAGACTGGGAAGTCTGGGTTTGGAAGGCATGAGGAATTCCTGTAAGGTGCCATTCAGAGTTGAAGTGTTTGGGCCTAAAAAACATATTAAAGCTCTCATATTTGGGGAGCCACTGCCCATGACTTCCCTGTTCTCCTCTTTTCCTTTAACCTCAAGCTGTGGTCTATACTCTGCTGGGTCCCTAGAGTTTGGATCTCCTAGGAATGTTCTAGAGGTTAGAGTAATTTCCTCTGTCTCCTGACCTCAGGTCAGGTCTACTGAATCTCCCTGGCCCATTAGGGTCCTCTGCTCCTGGGTCCCAATTCTGCCCAGGAGAGCTAGATGAGCGAGCTGAGTCTCAGTGCTGGAGAGGTTGGAAGGGAGCTTAGAGCTTCTTTTTGCCCCCTAGTTACATACCTCCAGTACATGGGAACATAACATGTCCAAAGGCAGCTCCTGGCACCAGCAAACAGGTCTTATCATAAGAAAGTTCCTAAATTGAACCCAAATTCATAACTTCTGTCCATTGGTTCCAACCAACTCTGTCCTTTGGAATCTCACAGAAATCCAATCTCTCCCTCACAAAAGCACTTGAAATACTTGAGAACAGCTGTCCTGCTGCCTTGGGTATTTCTTCTCCTGACTAGGTAGATTTCAACAGTTTCTAATATGAAAGTCTTCAGGTCACAATTTTACCACAGACTCCCACCCACCGCATCTCTAGAGCTTGGCACAGCGTCTTGCGTGTAGTGGGTTCTCCTGAATCTACTGAATGAATGGGTGAATTCACCATCCTCCTTAGAACTCCTGTCAGTTTGCATCTTTTCCTCTTGGCACATGGAGTTCAGAAGTCCATTCTTGTCACATATTAAGTTAACTGTGTCAACACGGAAATCAAATCCAGTCAGAGAAAAATTAAAAGTTTACTGTGCATATAAAAAAAGAAACCCAGTTCACAAAACTGGAAGACTTCAAGCTGAAAGTGACTGGAAGCTCAGAAAGTGAGGGTTATAGTTTGGTTTAATAAAGCATGACAAGAAGAACATTCATCTCTGCCACAACTGGCTAGCAGGAGCCTACATTTCTTTTCAGGTAGCACTGCTACATAAGCTTTGTTTGTAGCTGATTGGCTAGGAAGCTGTGAAGTCATGCTGAACCAAGGAAATCTTATTTCACTTACAGTGAAAGCCAACATTTTGGGGACATCAGGATAGTTTTACATTTCAGTTATGTGGCTATAGGTGTTTGATCTAGGGGTATATTCAAATTATGACCTCCATTTTTGTTTTTTTCTTTGACAGTTGTCAAGCAGAACTTGTAAATTCTGGTATTCTTTTTGGCAATGCCATTCCCCTGCTTTCTAAACGGCTTCAGCAGATACACACATCTCGGGGAGTCTGGCTGCTGAGTACTTGGTCCTAGCTGTCGCCTTAGCTAACTAAGTCTGTGTCATTAGGTCCCTGGTCCCTGCGGCAGCAGTGAGGGCAGGGCTGGGTCAGAGCTGTGCAAGCACGAGGAAGGTGTGGCAGTTCCCAGGACAGAGCTTGAAGAAGGCCTGCTGGCTCCCTGATGTCTGTTTCCCTATCTATAATCTGTAGGCTTGTCTCCTTTCCATCTGCTGAGGCCTCCCCTCTAATCATGGGCTGTCCTATCTCTGATATGGCTGAAAACTGTTCTTGCCAGCCCCATGCTTCCTCTTGGCATCTGAGTGTCTGACTTTGGAATTCAATCTGTGCACGTCTTTAGGCTGGAGAGCAAAGACATTTCTTGGGCTTGAGCCAAGAGGGAGACATGTCCGTGAACCTCCCTCAGCCAGGTCAGAAGCTACATTGCTAGGAAAGATCTCTGGGGTTTCTGTGCAGGCTGGTGCCCTGGGGTACAGCTGGCTCATGCCAAAGTGGGAATATTCCAACCAGGCAAGGAGGCAAGAGAACTATGGTTTAGGCCCCTGGGGATGTTCAGGGACTTGAGATGTACAGGAGATTTTGGAAAGGTTTGGCATGGCCTGTGGAAAGAAACTCTCTATTTCTGTGCATGAACACTAATTGCCTGGCTCATCTCTGTCTCTCCAGCACATGGAACAGCTCCTGGCACTTGGTCGGTGACCAATGAGCCCTTGTGAGGTGGTGAATGGATGAATGAGAAGAAGATAGGTTCTGGAAATATTTTCTCTGTGTCACGGACACTTCCTCATGCAAGTTAGAGCTCTGTGCTGGAGTCCAGAGGGACTCCAGTTAGAATTCCAACTTCACCACTTACTGGTTTTGTGAGGCCAGACGAGTTCCTTAAAAGGGCAATGTATCAGCTGCCTGAGGCTGCTTTCAGGGTTCCCTCCGAAAGTGCACAGAGCTTGGGGGCTGGTACTTGCCACCAGCAGACTCAGGTGAGTGCCTTAGGGCTCTGTGGTTCTACCTGAAATCTGCCCCTAAGTCATCCTCTGGTTCTTTCTCTCGCTTTAGAAAATCTTTAAGAGAGACTGGGGCAGTTCTAGTGCCGGGTGGTCCTCAGGTTAGCCAAACAGCCCTTTACCAGGGAACACCCCAATGGGTTGAGTAGGAAGGGGGACCCAGGGGAACAAATGGGAGCCCCTTTACCCCTCAGGAGGCTGGCTCTTGACATAAGCCTTCAGGCCTAATGCACAGCTGAGGAAATCACTGTTGTTTTTTTCCTATAAGTCTTGTTCCTCTCCAGCCATTTCACATAACCCCAGAGTCACCAGCTTTGTGCTTCCTCTGCAGTGGAGGGGCAACGGGGTGGAGGGAGGTGAACCAGACTGCCTGGCTTTTCTGAAATCTGGTCAGATGGCAGGCAAACAATTTTTGTTCCTTAGTCTATGGTCATCTTAGAGGTACTTCTGACAGGGATGCTATGTTTGGAGGTGTCATGGGTTGAATGGGGACCCACTCTTCTATATATTCCCCTCTGCCCCATTTTGGCCCTTTCCTCTGGAAAGTAAAGATCAGAAAAAAAATGTGGTGTATTGGAAAGTATCCTGGACCTGAACTTTTGAGAGTATGCAGGTCTCAGGTCCTGCTGGATTTTCTCACTATAAAGTGTGTGCATAAGTGAGCCTCTAGGTTGTAGGTGGTGGTTGGGGGGTGGTCCAGGTGCTCCTAAAGGGGGCCTCTTTCAGCACTGCTGTGAGGTCTGCTTTTTATTCCTACTCCAGATTCTCAAAAAAAAAAAAAAGGGGGGTGGGTGGGAAAGGGAGAACATATCATCACAAGGGTAGCAGGTGTTTGGGTGGTGGGGAGGAAGGAGCAAAGAGCACATGAGTCAGACATCAGCTTAGGATCAGCTTTATTCTGTATTTCACCTTCACCAAGGAGAAGAAGGCAAAGCAGCTGGAGACCAGACCAGCATACATCACAAGATGCACACCATACCAGTAAAGAATGTATGTGTTGGGATAATGAGGGCCCAAAGCAGACTAGCCATGAAGCACAAAGATTAACCAGGACCCCAAATGCTCCATCTCGTCTTTCCTTATTGGCTGTTTGATTTCAATCATTTAAATACATTTGTTTTATTTTTTAAAGCACAATCAACATTACAACATCCAATTATTTGCTGTCCTTTTTTAGAATGTGGAGAAAAAATTACCCAATTTTTGATTTTGTAATACCACCAAACCTCTTCTCCACACCCTGGATGATGGTGGTCAAGTACAGAGTCCACCAAATTCAGTTTAATTTGAGGCTCCAGTGAGAGGCTGGCACTCTAAAAAATGAATGCAGGCATCCTTGGCTGTTACACACTCAGGGCTGGGTGAATTTGTGCCCCAATGGAGCTGAACTAGGCTTCTGAGCTCTTCTACTAAACTACTGGAAAAAAACCCCCAAAACTTATTCACTGAGGTTCATGAAATACAGAGAGAACTGTCCTTAGAGACACAGACCAGGTCCTGGAATACTGAGAAAGCCAGGAGGCAAGAACAGGTTCACACAGAAGTACCCACAGGAGAAGGTCACCATAGCACAGGCTGGGGTTGGGTCTTCATCCATTGGCCATCTTCTTGATCCCAGATGGCATTATGAAAGCAGCTACTTTCCCTTGCCAGGGGGTAAGCACTTCTCTTGGACTTTCTGTGGGCAAACCTCCACACATTTTGCCTGGAGTGTCTCCTGGCATGGCTCCACACACTGAGGTAGGCATTGGTCTTGGCATGGAGGTGGGCATGGATCTTGGCATTGCTGTGGGCAGTTTTCTAGGTTTAACTCTTGGCACTGAGGAAGACACACCTCCTGAGCTTGTACTGGGCACTTTTCTTGGCATGGGGGGAGGCACACCTCCTCAGCCTTTGCCTGGCACTGCTCTTGGGTCTTTTGAAGACATGGAGGAGGTACACATGGCTGCTTGCACTGCTGCTCATTAAAGGACATCTTAGGGCAATTTGAAGAACCTAGAACAAATGCAGAAATTGAATTTGTTTTGCATTAATACTACAAGGCTGGGGACAGATGGATGAAGGATTAACAGAAGGGAATGGGGAATGAGTTATTGTTAACCACAAAAACCCATTTTTCAGCTGTTTTTTATCCTGTTCTCTTTTCTATCTCTACTTCAGCTCCCTTTGATGCCCATCTTCTAGGTAGGAATATTCTCATTGCTCTTGTCTGGATATCCATAGCCCTTTCCTACCCTAAATCCCTGTCTTACCACAAGTCTTTACCCCCTCTTCTATTTGACTAATCTTTTTTGCAAATCAGGTACAAGAGACTAGATAGAATACACAGGGTGGTTTGATAGGCCCAAGAAATGGCAAAGCACTTTAAAAATCCATAGAAAGTATTGACCAGTAGCGGAAGAGAACAGTAGTCTCCCAGAGATAGAGCAGCTAGAGACAGACGGCACAGGTGCCCCCACTTACCTGATTTTCAGCAAGACTCAAAGAATGTGGATTGCAGAGTCCAGCCAGGTAGGGACTTTTATACAGTGCTTGGTCCAGCCTTCCACAGGAATGACTGGCCACGTGAGCTGAGATCCTAATTATGGAGTTACCGTAATGAGCTTCTTCTGAACCTGCCCATAGTTTGAGTCACTGCTTGGGATGCCTGTTAATCAGCCTCCATTTTGGCCTCAGGGTCCTCAGCAGACCTCAGCAGGGAGGGGCTCCTCTCAGATCTCTCATTAGAAGCAGCACCAAAAGAATGTTCATAAAACGTTATCTCAGTCTGTTAAACTAGGATTGGGTTCATTGTCTGCCCAACAAACTGGTTCAGAATGTGTGTGAGAGATAAGATCCAGCTTGATCATCTCCTCTTCACTAATGGGAAGACTTTATGCCTAAGGCCTGGGGTCTGTCTGGGTCAAGGGCACTTATGGCCTCTTTCAGAATGAATATGTCTTCACTGAAGCTGGAAAGTCATACTTCCAGACCCAAGGAAGATAGATTATTCTGTGGTTCCAGGCTTACAAAGGACCCACAGCCTCCTGGAGAGAGTGATTTTCTTGCGCAGAGGTCTTGAGGGAAATTGGAGTCTTTTGCTATTCTTGGGTTGTGAAGTAAGGTGGAAGAGAAGAAAGAGGAGGGAGAAGGCAGGTAATCTTTATCTCAACCTTGATTTATGATATTTCTAAAAGTGGAGTTACAGAGTTTTTATAGTGACCAAGAAAACAGGATGGAACAAGGTTGGGCTGTCTCCTTGCCTTCTGGAAAATCTTTTCTTAGAACTCAGGTCAATAAAAGCCAGGGAGATGAAAGGAAAAGTTTCAAAGCAAACACACCCAGTTTTCTCTACTGCTAAGTTTCTGTTTGGGCTGTCACTTCTATTTGTTTGCCCTCCCTCTTTGTGCCTGTTGACATTTTAAGCATTTGTCCAGGTTCTACTCAAGTCTACAACCTTCCAGCAGTTTGTCCTGGTTACTCTAGACCAGAAACGACACCTCCTCTTTCTGCACTCTCGTAGTATCTCTTTTTTGTGTTATTTATATGACATTTACTATTGTTATTAGCAATTCTAGTTACTTATGTACAAGATCTTATTACTACCCTAGGTTGTAAGTTCTGAGAGGGTAGAGGCTGTGCCATAGATATAGAGAATAGAAGACAAATGATTATTGATGGAATAACTGCATTAATTAAGGAATGAGGAAGGTGACTGCAGGAGACAACTGGGAGTATAGCAGGATCTCATGTAACAGAAAATGAGAAATGATTCATTATGAAAGAAGCCCTTAGACCACAAAGTGGTGGCCTTGAGCTTGTCTGCTACAGTTGACCAAATTTGAGGGACTTTAAAGATGACTATGGCCCCCTTAACTTGAAGAGGTATGTTAGGTCATTTCCTAAGAGAGGTATTTGACTATGATCAGAAATTGCTTCAAAGTTTTATACAGTTTTGGGACACTTGATCTCTAAAAAGTTTTTAAAAGGTGAATTGAAGGAGACAAGGTGACCTTTTGTCCTTTAGGACTGGTGCACAGAGAGTTGATATAGCACCAACATGAGTCCTCCCTGTCCTGGTAAGAAACAGATGCCTGGGTGGGGAGAGGTCTGAGGTTGACTCAGGGGATACCTGCTGACGCTCCTGTGAGGGACATGATTTTCTGGAGGCTGGAGTAGTAGTGGGCCTGTACAGTATGAAAGAGAAATTTGGAAGACCCACCCACAGGTGAATCTGAAGAGACAAAATTATTTGGATCTGGAAACAGGTGTAGAATGCAGGATTCTTCTCCTTTTCCTTCTCCTCCTCCTCTTTTTTTTTAATCTCCTCCTTCCTCTTCATCTCTTCCATTTTTTCCTGTGAAATGCTGTATATGAGAAAAAGCAATCTTCCAGAGTCCTAGAAAGCAAGAAATTCTACATCACTAGGTTTATTCACTTATTATTTCAATCATTCATGGCCCTGCTTTCAAGGGGTTTACAGTCTCATTGTAAAGATAGGCAGAGGTAAGCTCTCACACCCTAAATCAAGGCCCCTTCATTAGCCTCGGGTGGAAAGTCCTTATAAGCTCCTGCAGGAGATGTCTGGGCTGTGTTTTACTGGACAGTAGGCATTACCTTGGCAAGAAGGGTGGTCAAGGGTATCCTACATCCCTTTCCTGGGTTGAGAGGAGAGGAATCGGAGGCTGATTCAGGAAAGGGGTGGGTGAGAGATTGGAAAAGGAGACCTAATTGGTTGAGATTTTTAGTTTCTGATGAGATGAATGAGATGATATTGCTCATGCCACATGCATTTCAGTGTCTTTGGTTGAGCCTAAGGAGAAAAAGACCAAATAAGGATGTGCAGAATGATGGAGACAGCAGGTCATGTTCTCATGGAGGAGGGTGAACAGAGTTAAGAAGATCTCAGAGTTCAACTGTTCACAGAGAACTCTGCCTGGCATTGAGCTGATTACACTGAAGTGGGCCCAGTATAATCACAAAAGTCCTTCAACATGGAAAGGGGCACAGAAGAGTCAGTGTCAGGGTCATGTGATATTATGAGAAAGCCTTGACCAGCCATTGCTGGTTTTGAAGATGGAAGACCCCAAAGCAGGTATGTACATGACTTCTAGAAGCTGGAAAAGGCAAGGAAACAGATTTTTCCCTAGAACATCCAGAAAGAAATACAGTTCTGTTGATAGTTTGATTTTACCCCAGAGAGACCTATGTCAGACTTCTGACTTCCATAACTATAAGACAATAAACTTCTATTGCTTTAAGTCATTAAAGTTGTGGTACTTTGTTACTGCAGCAGTAGAACATTAATACACTTCCAATGTCTAAAGAGCTTGGAAACTTTGAGGAAGGGAGTGTCATAGAAAGTAAAACCCCAGATTAGTGCTCTTTCATTTAAGTAAATACTTCTTATCATGTCAGCTCCTTAGTCAAAGACTAGTCTTTGATAACGCAAGGAAAATGAACTAGACTCAGGATCCCACTGACCTATTTACACATAGAGTATGTGTAATATTGGGTAAGTTTATTAGTTTCTCAGAGCCTCAATTTCCTCTTGTTGAGAAGGAATAACACTATTTCACAGAATTCTTGTGAGGAATAAATTAGAGAACATATATGCACCAACACTTAGGGCCATCAATCTGCTTATAGAATGTAGCATAGCTGAACCTGTTCACGACTCACCACATTTGTGAAGCCGTCCTGATTTCCTCCAATTCTTCTTGTTCCATCTTCTTTACTCTACGCCTCCTACTGCCCACCAGCACTCAGTCTCTGACTTAAACTTTTCTACTCACTGTGATGTAGTGTACAATATACGGCACAGAAGCCCAGGAGACCTGGCTGTATCCCTAAAAATATGTGTGACCTCAGGTAAGTCCTTGACCCTCTCTGGCCTTATTTTAATCATTTTTTAAAATAGAAAAGTTAGACTAGGAAACAGTCAGGTCCATTACACCTTTGACATTCTGTGATACCATATATATGATCAGGAATGATTAGCCAGGGTATCTATATAACATTGTAAGTGTGTAGATGGCATGTGTGGGGAACCCTTCCTCCTTTATTAGGTTATAATCTACCCACAAGAAGACACATCTTCTGTCTTCTGTGTGGGGTGGTGGCCCAGCAGAATGGCAGAATGACCTTAGGTGACCTAAGTTTTCCTAGGTACAGAGTGGGAGTACAGACATGACCCCTCAAATATCAACCATAGTGGCCCAGTATCTGGGGCTGTGGCTTGGACAGCTATGCGGAGATTGTCTCACCCCACATTTTAAGGTAAGGTAACGAAATAATTTCTCTAACCATCCCCAGCCCTCCAGCAAGATTGGGGCTAATCTGATTTAATTTCACCTGAGAGTTAAGATTTTAGATTTCTGCAACTGTCATTATTGGGAGCCAAGGTGTAATTACACAGGGTCAGTAGAAGAGAGTCAGCTCTGTTCAGGACATGGCTTCCCGCCCCCAATTCCCATCAAATAACTATCACCTTTGTTCAGATCATAAAAGTTCCCAGACTCCTCTGATTCACTCGGCTGGCCATGTCTGCATATTATAGGGCAAGGGCTCCGATAAAGCTGAATGGTGCAGAATGTGGTTCATCTCGTTTCTTGGGGAGCAGGTACCTCTGGAGAGCTTACTGAGCTTGTGGATTCCTGGGGGAGAGTCCACCCCTCCTCTCACTTTGTCACCTACAGTGTGACCTCCTCTCACTTTGTCCCCTCCAGTGTCACCTACAGAAGGAGTCTGAGTCAGAGGTTGTGAGAGGGGCTGTGGATCACAAGCCACTGGACCTGGAGGGCACATGAGAGGCCACCTGATTCTACCTCTTTATTTTAGCCCAGCATGTGCTTTAAACAAGAGGTACAAAATCATTTATTGATTGCATTTTTAAAAATATTTTTTATTTTAATTGTTGTTGCAGTACAATTTTCTATCTTTTACTCCCATCCCAACCCACTCACCCAGCCCTCCCCTCCTCCCTCCCATTTCTACCCACTCCTACTGATTGCATTTTTTAAGATGAGTAAAGTGATGTGCAAAAGTGCTAAGGGCCTTGTTTGAGGTCATGAGGTGAACTCATGTCTAGACCGTGCAATGGTCTATATAAAAACATTTAGGAACTTTTGTTTTAAATTGATTTTTGAGATGGGGAGAGAGAGAGAAAGAATGGGGGAGAGAGAGAGAGAGAGAGAGAGAGAGAGAGAGAGAGAGAGAGAGAGAGAGATTTGTTCCACTTATTTATGCACTTACTGGTTGATTCTTCCATATGCTCTGACCAGGGATCCAACCTGCAACCTTGGTGTATTGGGACAATACTCCAACCAACCCAGCTACCCTTCCAGGGCCTTAGGAGCTTCTCTATAAACTTCAAGGAAGTAACAAAGATGCAGACTCATCAGTGGTTCTTAACAGTTTTGGGTGATGAGGGAATATACATATGTACATGACTTCACTTTCAGGTGGGGTCATGGTCCCCAGGCTAAAGACCACTGACATAGAGAATGAGGCCAAATGATGTTCCCAAATTGTTTAGGTTTGATGTTGGTCTTTAATCCTTTCCCCTTCTGAGTTTGGTGCTGGCTCATCTTGGCCTTAATCAAAGTTAAATCCTAGACTCAACCAACAACCAACTAATTGTGACTTTGGTTAAGTTATTTCTCTCTCTGGAGATTAGTTCCCCCACCTAGACACTGAGGTCTATTAAATGCCACTTCCAGCTCTCATATTCATTGATGCAAAAGTTTCCTTGTCTCCTACTGTGATTGTGCTCTGTCTGGGCCCAGCCTGGGAGTGAGGTGGAGGAGATGCCCCTTAAATTTACTTGCCTTCAAAGATGTTTGCCCTCCTTCCCTACAACTCCCTCTTTCTCCCTGAAACTCACAACCTCACATGGCAGATGGCAAGAAGCTCTCATTACAGTAGGTGATGGGTGATAACTCCAAGTGTTGGCTTGGTTCTTGAGTGCTTTTGCATCTTGGCTTTCTAAGCTCAGTTTCCCATGGCAGGGGGTTTTCATCTCACTTTGTCACTCCTCTCCAAACCTTGATGAGACTTTTCTTCTCAACCTTCAAGTGGAGAAACTGAAACCCCTTCTTCCACTGAGGAAGAACAACTTGCCGTGGCTGCACAGTTGGGAGGGCAGAGCTTGCTTTGGATCTATCTCTGTCACGATAAGTACTCTCTCTTTACTGTGCTGCCTTTTGAGGTCTTGTTGCTTAAGGCCATGGGAGGGCAGGGAAGATCTAAGTCTTGTTGCCTAAGAGGAAAGTGACCAAGGCCAGGGATGCCTTTCTCTCAGCCCCCAGCTACCCACATTCAGCTTGTTTCCCCTCTTCCCACCTCCAAATTCTGAGAATGACACCATGTAGTGAGGGTAAGGATCATGGTGGGTGGGGCTCTTGGCAAAGTGCATCCAAAGCCTCTGAGCATTTTACTCATTTACTATTATTGAATGTCTACTATGTTAGGCAGACATTTGTTCTCAAAGAGCTTACAGTCTAGTGTAACCAGATGACCAGAATATGGCATGGTAAGCATTATAGGAGAGAAAGACTTAGAGGCTCTGAGACCACAGAAAATCTAACCAGCCTGCAGGTGGAAGGTGGGAGAAGTTTCTTGAAGCAAGTGACTGCTGCACTGGGTTCAGAGATGAGGACTTGCCTAATTACATCATTAAAGAATGATTCAGTGGAAAAAGGAAGAATGATAGAGGAGAAACAAGTATAAAGCCACAAAGGCTAGAAACTCTTTGTTGTGTGCCAGGAAATGCAGTTAGGTGTTGTGCTGCAATGTTCTAGAAGGAGGTAGAGAAGTGGTGAGATAAAGCTAGATGAGGAGGTAGGGGTCAGATCCTGAAAATTTTGCATGACAGATTAAATCTCTTGAGCTGTTCTTTAGGTAAATAAGAGCCTATTAAGGGTTTTAAGCAAGAGGGTGAGTTGTTTAAATTTTTTAGCAAGACTGCCTTGTCTGGCTTTCGTTGGAAGGAGGACCGGAGGAAGGTGAGCTTGGAGCTTCAGAAGCCAGTTCAGAGACTCAGACTAGCATAGGTAAGAGATGATGGGGGCATTTCTGGTGGAAAAAGCCATGAACTCAGTCTGAACAATATTTCCTTTGAGCCTGAGAGAAAACACAGAGTTGTGGATGTGAGGCGTCTGAGGTTCCATGCACCTGGAAGACAGGTGGAGCTGCAAATAATTAGTACGTATTTTACAATCAGCTTGTGTCTTAAGAATCTTGGTGATTGACTTACTGTATTATCAACCTGTTTATTTGCTAAGCATCAATAGTTGTGACATAGAAGCACTTTTGCCTTGTCATTGTCGATAAAGCCTTCCAGGATGGGCTCCTGTCTCTGGCTGGAATGTTGGCTATGTGAAAGCAGGACAGGAAAATAGGAAGCATTGGTTACTGGTTACTTCCTGCCATCTCCCCAGTTGTCATTTGCATGTGGAGGTGGGGAATACATGGAAATGATCTCTACAGTTCCTAGGTACCTAACACATCCCTGTGGTTCTGGACAACCCTTTCATAGTGCTGGCCCATCTCACAGCCAGTCACCTAGCTGGCTTGGTTTGGGAGAACTTAGAAGTCCTTTTGCAAAGTGTATGCTGCCCGATTCTTGATGCAAGGAAGTCTGTGGTAGAGTCTTCTCTCTTTGCCATCCTAATGGACCCCCAGAACTGCTTTTCCATGAAAGGGGAGGGCTTGATTCTACCCCATCACATGACCTGTGAGCCATCGAGCCTCTGGCACTGCACCAATTCTCAGGGTGCCACCTCTTCAGGTGCTGCTTATTTATTTATACAATGCTCTTCCACTTGGGGCAGGACCTGGTGACAGCCGCTGGGGCTGGGAGTAATGATGGCATTCTTTAGGGAAGTGGCACACTCATCACATTCTAGCCATCTTCCCCAGAACCGCCTTTGATCCAGCTTTTGGCTGGGAAAGTAGCCATTAAGAGATGTCTATCTTTTGTTTCATTTACATGAGAGAAAAAATAAATTGGCAAATGGATGGTTTCATGTTCTCAGAGCTGGCTGCCACCCAGTCTAAGTCCCGAGTCCTCGGAGCCTCCTGGGAGGGCACCAGCCCCTGCTAGACCCTGCCATGGAGCCACTGGGAGGCCTGGGAGAGAATGAGATCCTGCACCTCCCAGGAGGGCACCCAAGGTGGGGGCACCTTCTACATGGTGTGTTCTACGTGGTATGTTCAGGTGTAGGAAGACATTATTTCTCCCTCTTTTTTTTGTTCATTGAGCAAATCAAAAGACTTTGGGGGTCTCTGAAGTATTCATGGCTATATTATTTTTTCGATTACAAACTAACTAAAAACCTAATAATGAAAATCCAGAGACTAGTGAGAAATAAACACATTCTACTGGTTACCTGAAATTCTATTGTCCCAAAATAACTAGAATGTTATTCCTTCTAGTTATTATTATAACTAAAAGGAATATAACTAAAAATTCCCTTCTGTTATTATTATAATTATTATTTATAGAAGTTTTTGGTTAAACATAGTTGCTTTATGCTACACATTGAATTGGAGCCTTACTTTCTTCCCCTTTAATACATTTTAATCATCACAGTATGTTCTATCAAGTAACAGGTCTGAATATATTTAATCAAATCCCTGTTAGATATTTAAATTGTTTCTAAGTCACACTGTGGTAATTAGCTTTATATACCCCCCATCCCCATTTTGGAATTATTTTTTCTTATATAGCTTTCAAGACATGGAACAATTGGGTCAAAATTTGAATCACTTTATGCTTTCCATTCTTACTTCCATATTCCTCAAGTTCTTTTCTGAAAGCATTTTTGTCTATTTACACTCTCACCCACACTGGCATACTCTTTGGCACTGGGACTGTGAGATTTGTTATTTAAAAGTAATCATTAAAAAGATGAAAAAGGATGTCACATTATTGTTTTATTTCTTTCCTCCCTCTTTCCCTCCCTTTTTTTGAAAGATAATAAAGGTGGACGAATTTTCAACCTGTTATCAACAGTTGACTGCAGGCTCCCTAATGCCCTAAACTAGGCTTCCAGAGGTTCCCAGTGTCCAGGAGGTACCTCTCTGCAGGCCCTGGAGTATGGGTGTCAGGCTCCCGCCATTCCTGCCAGGGGACCAAGACCCCAAGGCCTCCTCATGTCAAAGGACAAAACTAGCAGTTCTCACATCTAGAAAAT
The DNA here is from genome assembly GCA_004024845.1 of Tonatia bakeri. Classification (NCBI taxonomy): domain Eukaryota; kingdom Metazoa; phylum Chordata; class Mammalia; order Chiroptera; family Phyllostomidae; genus Tonatia; species Tonatia bakeri. The sequence continues at coordinate 52,270 of PVIA01006501.1, forward strand.
GAGAGGATTGCATACACCCTAAAGGCATTGTCAATTCTTTTGTCTTAAATGTTTGCTTCTGCAATGACCTTGGTCTGATGGGGATCACAGGTGTCTTTTCTTGGGCACATTTTGGACTCTCTGCACCCTTCATTGTCCTGAACCATCTCCTAGACTCAAAAGGATGGAAAGCTGTTTAAGTGCCATGATTGCACATGAAGCCACCCCAGATTTGGCCACTCATTACCTCAGGGACCCAAGTGGGCATGAGGGAGGAAGAGTGTGTGAGGGGGCAAGAGGAGTGGGATGTTAGGAAAGGTGCAGGAAGGCTCAGGAAAAGAACCCTACCCTTTGCTTTTAGTCCCATCACCTAATGCTTGTGCACAGCTTTTAAGACAGGCTGTATGGGGTTAAATTCCAGCTCTGCTCCCTAACTACTTTGTTACCTTAAGCAAGTTGAATCCCAAACCTATTTCCACTTGAATGTTGTGGGCCGTAATGGTGTGGGAAAGCTTTTATCCTCTGGATCACAGGGGTGGGCTCCTTCTAGCCATCAGTTTTGTTTCCTGGAAATAATAGGAGCACCTCACACCCAATTCATCAACAAACTGGGTCTGCACCTGGCCAAGAACCTTACCACATGATGGGGCCCTTGGGGAGGAGGAGACTCACCCTGGAAAGGAGTGGAGACTGACAGAGATGAGGGAGCTTGAAATCGTGGCAGTGAGTCCAAGCTCCTGAAGTCCTGGTTTCTATAGTTTTCTCTTTAATTCTATGCCCTCCTCTTCATCCTAATGTCCTTTCCAGCCATTTGAAATGATAGATTCCCTTTGGTGAATTAAGCTGTTTGGTGTGCACTCTCTTTGGCTACCTGTAAACAATCCCACTAACATCAATGGGGAGTATTTTTCCTGTTCATTCCTAATTGAGGTCCTTCCAGATTTATCTTTTTATTTATTTTTTATAGTTAAGTTTTTCTTTTGAAATTTCACAGATTAACAAAAGGTTGCAAAAATAGAGATCCCACTTCACCATTCACTGGAACACTCTCAATGGTGAGACATTACATAAATGTAGCTCAGTGTTAAAGCCAGACAACTGACATTAGTGTAATCTACTGCTCCTTTTTCATTTTTTAAACGAATGCCTGGTCGTGCTTACAGGAATAAGTCAGAACCTAACTGTTGCACTCTGGGACTTGCAGCCTGATGAGGAAGATTGGTACAGTGCAATTAAGTTCAGGTGTGAAGTGTCACACCTGGGCAGGTGCAGTGTCCTTCCCTCACCAAAAACTTGCTATGTCCTAGTAAGCCAGGCACTTGACCTTTAACTCCTTAAGCCACACAAGAACGCTGTAACAGCAGCACAATTAGCACCATCACTCTTTGAACAGAAAGAAGGAAACTAAGGCTCAGAGAAATTAAGCAACTCGCTTAAGGTCACAAAGTAGTTAGGGAGCAGAGCTGGAATTTAACCCCACACAGCCTGTCTTCAAAGCTGTGCACAAGCATTAGGCAATTGGACCAAAAGCAAAGGGTAGGGTTCTTTTCCTGAGCCTTCCTGCACCTTTTCTAACATCCCACTCCTCTTACCCCCTCACATGCTCTTCCTCCCTCATGCCCACTTGGGTCCCTGGGGTCAGCCACTTTCACAGCCATATTTGTGGCTCTCTTAGGCTGTGCTCTTAAGAGAGCACAGTGGGGTGGGGTGTTCCCTGGATGTACCCCTCAGAAGACTCCACATCTCTCTATGCAGCAGGTGGAGCCAGAGGATACACCGTCTTCAAAGGTTGTTGATCGTGGAGGGCTGGGGTCTTAGCCTCATTCCCCAGGGATTGCTTCTTGATGGTTTAATCCTGGAAAACAACAGATAAACCAAAAACTGCCAAAAAAACAGGAGAAGCAAGTCTTGCACAGCAGAGGAACATTTACTTGTCAGTTCATGGCTTCAGTTCTCAGCCCCAAGATGGTGAACGTGTGGAGATGATGGTGGCATGGGGCTGGGGGTGGTGTTCTTGGTGCCTCACTCTGGGGGTGGGCATTTGGGAGGACAGGGCTTGGCACTGTGCTTGGGAGGGCATGGCGGAGGGCACGGAGGGCATGGCCGGGGGCACGGTGGGGGGCATGGAGGGCACTTCGGTGGTGGTGGGCACTTTTCCCTCGGGCACTTTTCGGAGCACCGTTGCAGCAGCTTCTTTAAACAGCTAGGCTGGCATTTGGTCTCACACTTCTGTTCACATCTGGGGTCACAGTTCTTGGGCTCAGTCTTGGGATCACTGGGTTTATTTTTATCATCACTCGACATTCTTTCTTGATTTTCTGGGCCCTGCAAAGAAATATGTGACAGGTTGTGTGTGGGAGACCACACTGCAAGGTGGGGGAGGGCTGGCACAGGCTCCCCACACCTCCTGCACATCCTTGTTCTCAAGAAAGCTATCCCAGGATGTGTGCAGGCTCTAGACCAAATTCTCAACTCAGGGCTGTCCTCTTGTTTTTTTAGTGGGTTTGTGACCGCATTTCTTGACCTCTCCATTCTTACTCTGCTTTTTCACTTTTGTCCCCATTTCACAGCACCTAGCAGGAGTTCTTAACCTAGGGTCCTGGGAACCACCCCACAACCATAATAACCATGTTTAACCATGTATTTATGAATATGCTTGCTGTCTTCTGTAACTTTGTACATTTTATTTAATTAATTTAAAAACATTCTGAAGAGTCCATAAATTTGATCAGAGTGCTAAAGACATTCATGGCACAACAAAGGTTCTAAAAGACTCCCTTAAGTCCACCTCCCCATCCTTCTGGAGGTAGAATGACAGGGTATATTGGTGGGCTTAGGAACCCAGGCATGTCTTTAATCCTGTGACTAGCCTAAGTCCTGAAAAACTTGAGAATTGATTTTTTCACTCAAGGCCTGGGGCAGGAGTATAGTTTCATCCCTACCATGGCTGGGCTCCCCTGAACCACCCTTGAAACTCCACCCCATAGTGGTTAGGGTAGGAGAGGAAATCAAGAGAATATGTGATGAACTGGAAAATTCTAATTTCTCTGAAAATATAAATGTTAGTGCCACAAAATATGATTGTAAGGAGGGATTCTTTTTCACTCTGTTGAGTTTTGCCTTGAGCTGGGTCTTCCTCTATGGGCATTTTGACTTCTAAATATGATGGAGCCTTTCAGTTTCTGACAAGACTTGCAAGTTGGATCTAATTAGCACACCTTGATTTATTTTAACAGTATAAAATGAAAGTTTATCTAATTTAGTCTTAAAACCAGCATTGCGCTCTGAAGATAAAAGCCATTAGATTGAACTCCAAAATTGTTAAGAATCTCTCTTTCAAATGATGTGTATCCTTGTTCTTGCTACCGTAAGTGAGAGGAAACTTGCCCCTGACTGAACATTGGGGCTATCTCATCCTTGTTCAGTGCCTGGGGTGCTGTAGGTCACTCCCAGGAAAGGAGAGGTAAACGAGGGGGCATTTCCAGTTGTAAATGCAACTCACCCCTTTGTGTTGGTATTGGACTTGATAAGTAGTCGAGTGAGGTAGATGGTATGGCTGTGCTCGGGAAGATGGATTTTCCCTCTGGTTCCTCTGCCTAGCAATGAGAAAGCCAGCGGTGGGGGGAAGGGGAGCCCCACTTGTGACCTCATCACTGCATCATCAAGTAGTGATTGTTGTGTGACTCCAGAACCTTCAACTCAAGTCAAGCCCTTGAACAGGAGAAGGGATTGTGATTAATCACCCCCTTTGCTGTCCTGTCCTTTCCCTGGGTCCCTCAAAATTTGTGCTGGTGAAATCAGGCTACAGTAAAGACCACTGAACCCTAAGGACAGGAAGGCTTCTTGTTGCTAGCAGCAGAAAATCTCCATTTACAAGTGGTCTCTCTTGCTCCTCAGCCTTCTCAGTTTTAGCTCCTTTGAACTTGCGCCTTCTTCCTCTTTCTAGGACAGCCCCTCCGGATTGATCACAGCCATTTTGACTCTCCTTTCCTCACTGTTGTTCTTATATGAGATTCTGAAGCCTCTTTTCACCACCCAGTATGCCCTGGACCAAGTCCAAAGGTGATTTTAGCTCTTTTTCTCAATGTCTCTGCCTATAATTCACTGTTTGTTGGGATCTGCGACTTTTTCTTTCAATCAGGGAGTGGACTCCTCTTGATATGCAAGCTAAACAAACATGGCCTGTTGTAAAGAAGTTGAGTTTGATGCTCCTGATCAGTCTTGACCTAGTGGGTTAACCCCAGATCCTGTCTTAGAGTTGAGAGCTTTTCCTCTGAGAAAGTTCCTTCCTGGCCTTTCCAAAGGCTTGGCTGGGGTCTTTGTGGCTGGAATAGTGTCATGTCTGGGTGGTAACAGGAGAGTGGTGTGGGAATGGCAAATGGGGCTCAGACACACAGAGCCTTGAACTTAACCCCAGGAAGTTCATCTTGGCAGTCATTCACAATGAATCAGGGGTAACTTTTGGTTAAATTGGGATATGACTATGTCTAAGGTATTGAAATATATTTATGACAGCAAAATGTGGGATGGATTGGTGGAGCAAAAGTTGAATTAGCCTGTTCAAAGAAATTCTAAAAATCTCCAAGTGTGAAGGAAAGCAGTGATGCTGGAAAAAAGAGGGTGTCAATGAAAGGAATATTATCAGAGAGGAAAATTTATGGGATTTGGTTAATGAAAAATTAAGAAAATTAAGAAAGATGACTCCTAGGTGTTTTGGGTACTTATGGGCGCCGAGGAAACAGAACAAGTTTGTTAGAAGATGGGTTGAGTGTCAGAATGTTGAATGTGGTTGCAATGAAGCATTGCGAATGATTGTTGGAGAAATGGCTCTGGCCCTTGTACCACTGGGCAGATCTGACACCTTGAGTTCATTTCAGTCCAGTGTGTTTCCTGAGTGGATAAAGATGAGCTGGTTCAGTGAGAGGCTGGGGGAGAGAACAGAAAATATACTGGGGAGAATGGGAAATCCTAATATTCACAAAGATTGTCATATACAATAGAAACCCAAACAAAAGGGAAGAGTGGGTCAAAGTTTAACCCCCTGCCACGGGAATTAATTGATGTTAGACCCATTGTCTTGGTGCAGCCCACTCCTCTCTGCTTATTTTCTTTCCTCCATAATTTTGAGCTCTTTCTCCAAAGCTGTTAAACAGTTTCCACACCCACCTCAGGAGACCCAGCTCCACCTGCTATTCAACTCTGGCCAAAACCAGCAATCCGGATATGGAGAAGGCAGCCATCTGTGACAGTGATATCAAAAGATACCATTTTGGCTGTTGTCATCTTTCTCTCCTTTTTTCCTCTCCCATTTCTTGTTCAAGAAAATCCCATCAGATGAAAGCACTATGTCATTTGTTGGACTGTCATCAGGACATTTGTCCATCATCTTTTCAGTCCTTAAAATGCTCCTGTAAGGGTCAAGGCTCCTGGCAGTGTTCCATTTAGTATCCCAGCTATCAACCCCACCTTTGCCTTATGGTTTGGTTGGCAGCTGGCTGGCAATGAGGTGCTACCTAGATGAAATACAGAACAGGCTTCTTGAGCTGCTGGGTCTCAGAGACAGAGAGGTCAAGGGGAGATGAGTGGATGTCAAAGTTCCCAGGTTAAGAATGAGGACTCTGGAGTCAGATCCCTGGGTTTGAATCCTGCCTTCACACTTTACTTGCCAAATGATGCCCAGTAATTTACCTAATCTTCCTAAGTCTCTATTCCCTCACCTATAAAATGTGATAATAATAGTACCCATGCTAACATGTTAGCACCTATGTTAATAGAACCTGTGTTAATAAGTAACTTATATTGAGTGCTTATAACATTCCAGGCACATTTGTAAGTACAAAGCCTACACTCTCATGTATCATATTGTCCCACTGTATTCAGAGGTTGCTGTGAAGATTAAATGAGATTCCACATAAAAGAGCCCCCAATACATGTTTGCTATACATGTGTTATTATTGTTGTCAGTGCTTTCCTGGCTTCATCTCCCTTGGCTTGCTGGTCTCTCTTGCTTTCACTTTTTGATTTTGGCAGTGAAATTCCACTTCCCTGTACTACTTTTTCCACCCTCTGGCCAAAGTTCCTTGTGGTGTTCATGTAAAGATTAGATATTTCAATATTACCTGTTAATGAATGATTTCACTTTTGAGTAAGGAGAGCTGATATAAATGTTATTGAGAAAATATAGTAAATTAAACATTTACTAAAGCCCAAAACTCAGCAGCCCATTTAATGGTTCCTCCAGGTGGTCTTGCAGGCCCTGCATGTCCTTATATTGGGATGCTGTTTTTTAGATGAAGTCTTTCTTTACTGTCTTTTTCTAACTCTTTGTGTAATTCTTGTTGAGTAAGCAGTACTCACAGGATACAGTTAGAAGACAACTCTATTCCTTTCCTTAGTACCCTTTAATAGTCTCTGTGGGGCTGTCTTTTCCCTTCCTCCTGGTATGAGATCTCTGGCAGATGCCATTGACTTTTAGAATGATGTTTGGACAATAAGAAGTTCTCTTGTTCCTTCTGTTTATGCAAATGATCTTATTTCAATAACTGGAAGGCTTATTTCCTTGAATGCTGGATTTCCTTCTCTTTCCCACTTGGCCCAGAAAGGGCATCTTCTCTGTCTGGAGCTTCTCCTCCTCTTTCTTCACTCGCCTAGCTGCCTGTGGGTCCCTGATGGGGCTGCCGGGGGAGGGGAGAGAGGGGGCAGGAAGATTCTTGCCTGACTAATACTGTCCTGATCACCAGATACCCAGAAGCTTTCTGGGCTTGCCTGATGGTTAAAGTTGACCTTTTCTCTTGAGGGAAACTGGAAGGTGTTCTTCAAGGGATCCGTGGTCCCTTGCTGGGGTTTTTATCACAGTTCTTCAATATTTGCAAACATATCTTTTTGGCTGGCTGCCCACAGCTGCCGTAGCTCCTAGGGGGTTGGCAGCTCTCCCAGCATCTCTGCTGGGATAACCTCACCACCAGGTGGCCCTCTTGGATAGGACTTTACTTGGCCTGAAGAGCCAGCTCTGCCTTTTCTGAGGGCTAGATCTGGTGCACAGGAAACACTAATAATCTTTATCATTTGTTATTCATCAATTACTCTTGGTGACATTTTTCTGATGTTTATGTATTTTTGCCCACTCATTATGTATCAGGTGAGGAAAGTTCTGTGAGGTCTTCATGCACATGGGTCAGTATTTTTCCAACTTGGTTTCACTGCAGGATTTGACAGTGTTGTGTCCTTTTTTTTACCCCTCTCTTGTTGGGTTCCTCTGTTGCCTGGATGGCGTCCCATTTCCCTGATCTCATCTACCCTCCTTCGTGACCTCTTCCCCCTCTGCTCAACCCTTCAACCTCACCTGGTCCTTTTCACTTTACACATTGGCTCCTTATCTCGTTCCCTACCATTACTGTAACTGCTACTTTGAGGTCCAAGTGTTAACATCCACTGGATGTACTTTAGTACCTCAAATTGATCTAAAAAAAAAAAATCGGAATTTGTTGCCTTCCACATCTTTTCTTGTGAGCTCCAGCTTGTGAGTATTGTCCCAATTCAGTCTGATGTCTAAACCAGAAAGCCAAGGTCATCCCAGCCACTGAACTACAAGGATCTGCTAGTTCTTGTTCCTGAACCACAGGCTCAGGACTCAGGCTGCTGTTTGGGGGCCCCAGTGAACATCTCTCAAGTTAGTCCCTGTCAGTTCCACAGCCACTACTGTTGCCACTTGTCTCCCTAAGTGCCCAGCTCTAATTTATGCCCCACATCACTGTCACAGTGAATTTTGTAAAACAAAAGTCTAATTTTACCTTCAAATTTAAGATGAGGCTCCAGGTGGTTAGCTGGGTCTACATGATTCTTTCAGCTCATTCTTCTATTTTGACCATAGATTCTGGGGCTAAACTATTTGTGGTTTCCCTAAAACATGCTGGGCTTTTCTGACTTAGTGCTTTTTCTCTGCAAGTCAGGTCCTCCTTTCTGCCACTTTGAACTCAGAGGAAATGTGTCCTAGGCATAATTTATTTTCTCACAGGCTCTTAGTTGCCTGAGCCAAATTCATTCTGAGATTTTTATCCTCATATTTTATAGTTATTTATCTCTAAATTTCTCATCTTCACATGATGGGCTAGTCTAGAGATCAGGATTCACTTATTGTTTTGTTTTTTTAAAATATTTTTCAATTACAGTTGTTATACAATATTATATTAGTTCCAGGAATACAACTCAATGATTAGATATTTATATAACTTACAAAATGACCCTCCAATAAATCCAGTTCCCACCTGGTATTGTACATAGTTATTACAGTATTATTGACTATATTCCTTATGCTATACTGTACATCCTCATGACTACTTTGTAAATGCCATTTGAACTTCTTAATCCCCTTCACCTTTTTCACCATGTCCCCAACTCCCCACCCTTCTGGCGACCATCAGCCTGTTCTTTGTGTCTTTGAGTCTGTTTTTATTTTGTAAGTTCATTTATTTTAGGGGCTGCTTATTTTTATCTCTGTACTCTTTACCACAGTGCAGGGCTCAGCACATCTTAGTTATTCAGTAATTAATGCCTATTATCAATGAACAGATGTAATCATATTATTTCAGTAGCTTTGTTATTGCTCTTCTCTCAGACTGGAATGTCCTCCTCCTTGTTGTCTGATTAATATTTATTTATTTTTACCTCTCAGTCTCATTTCAAAAACCTGCCTTCTGCACAGATCTCTCTAGCCCCTGACCCTGCTGGAGTCGAGATGCCGTTTTGAACACTCCCAGGCACTCCCAGGCACTCCCAGGCCTGATGCCCTTGCCTGTGCTGCTGGGAGGTCGTGGCTGTGCATTCTGTCTCCCGCACATGTAGTGCCCTGATCCAGAGAAGGGCCTTCTTATTCTTCTTTGCAGCTGTAGTGCTGGCCCAGGGCTTGATACACAATAGATAGTCAATGAATGCTTGGGAAATAAATGAACAGATACAAGAGACAAAAGATACAGGAGACATCTAATAGGGTAGTTAACTATCTGCCAGAGGAGGAAGAACGCAGTTCATGCCAGTAGAGATGATAACGAGGAGATCTAATATCTTGAAGGGTCAGCTTCCATCATCAATGTAGCTGTATCAGCCCAGAGGCCGTAGGTAGGAGGTAGCTTTGGGCATTGTGGCTGGAAATCCCAGCCCACCCAGATTTGTCCAGGATACAGCCCTCATCCGGTCCAGGGTCCCACACAGACAATGGCTCACACATCAGGTTCTGCCTGGAGGCCCAGTCTCCCCTTTCTTGGAGGCAGTGTCTCCTTTGCCATGAACTTACCCCCAACCTCCAGCACACACAGAGTCTCCCTGCCTGGGGAGGCCTTCTTCAGGAGTAATGAGAGGACATGAACACAGGTGGACTTGGGAGGGTGGCAGCTGGACATGGGGGCTGGGAGGCAGTGGGTAGATGGGTTGTTTTATTGAGCAAAGCCCCCACCTCCCTCTGCTGTGACCTATATTCTCCTCAGGGCTCTTCTGAAAGCCTACCAACCAATTTCTCTTCCCTGTGCTCCTGGGACTCTATCACCTTTCCCAGGTCTCCAAGCAGAAATCAACTGACCAACCTGAGGACATGAACCCCCAGCTTCTTTACATTTTCATGGCACAGTGTTTTGGTTCTAGACCATTCCTGCTGACCTTCCCATGATCTGATCCCCTGTGAGTATGTTTTTGTTAGGGACAGAGCCCCTGACAGCCCCTAGTTCTCTCTGCCAGTTTGGTCTTGGGCAGCTGCAGGGTGAAGGTTTTGCCATCAGCCATGATCAGTGGGGGCCCCTGCTAGGGCTGGCCATGATGGCTATGAGCCAGGGGGGAATGAGACAGGAGGAGGGAGAGACAGAGGTCATCCCTGGGAGAACTTGGCACAGTCTCTTCTCCCAGCTAAAAGTACTCTTCTCCTGTGTCTTGCAGGCTTTAGTCAATCCAGGAAAGATGTCCTATCAGCAGCAGCAACAAGGCAAAGCCCTGCCAGCCCCCTCCCGAGGTTGCTGTGCCCCGCCCTCCTCAGGTCCCTTTGTTCTGCCGTTCAGTCCCCAGCCAGCAGAAATGCTCTCTTGTGCAGATGCCCTTGTGCCAGCAGGAATACACACTAAAGCAGAAGTGACATCTCTGAAGCCCCCACACCTTGACCTTGGGCACAAAGCTGCTGTAACCTTTCTGCTTTCCCTAGACTTCCTCCTTCTGGCAACTGCAGGGAATACCACATGGTCCCAGGAGAATCTACCTCTCAACTGACTCAGGGAGAATGACAGCTGTGTTACCAGGTTTTCCAGCAATTATTCCACTGATTCTCTCAGCTTCAACCTCTAGAAACCAGCAGTGAACAGACTGAAGAACCTTGTTACCAAAGCCTTCCCTGGAGCCATACAGGCCCTGGTTCTGTATCTGCTGTGGCCAAGACAGGCCAGGTCCTCCAGCTGCTTGCTCCAATCTCTCCTGCCTCTGTTGACCTGGGATCCCCAGGATGTGGGCAGTGTCCTCCTTTGCCTCTGCCTCCTGCTTTTTGAAGTTTTGAGAAGCCAGTATCTTTTAAGTAACTGATTTAAATAAGTAACCAAGTTCCCTTTCTTCTCACAATGTAATCTTCAGTTTTCTGCCACCTCCCTGATCACTTCATCTGCAAAGACTCTCACTCTGTTCCTGAGCTTGGACACTCCTAACCCTGTGATGTTGTGACCTGTTCCTTCCCACTTCCTTTAATAAACTCAGTTGTTCCTTTGCAGGTTTGACTCTGCTCACTGGCTGTTTCTGGGAAGGGAAGGGGAAAATGTCCTGGGCAGGGAAGCAGAGCCTGGGACTGTGTGGGTGCTTGGACAGTCCACTGGAGGGTGGTCAGGAGGTCACAGGAAGGAGATTGAGGGGTGGGGGTTTGGTTCTTGGAAACTGGGGCATCCAGATCTTCATCTGCCCTCTCAGTCTGGGCCCATGCTGCCCGGCAGCCTGCCCCAAGTCTGCTGAGAGCCCCCAGTGACTTTCCTACTTTCCTCAGGCAGCTATAGCAGGCAAGGAGGGTGGGGAGTTTGGGTGCCAGAGGTACCACTGTCAGGGTGCTGCTAGTCTGAGCAGAAAGTGAGGTTTTCAGGGCTCAAAGGAGGTGACTTAGAGCTGGAGCCTTAGTTGTGAGCCTGTCCCAGGAGGCACTGTGGATACAGGTCTCTGTGCTAGCAACAGACTCCATCATGCTAGGAATCTAAGGCTCAGAGAATTCTGGGATTTTCAGTTAGAACACTATTCTCTCCGTAGATGGACTTGTACATTATATATGGATCTACTTTTATTCTTCTCTAAAATTTCTAGACAATCAATAACCATCTACTGAGCACCTGCTGTAAGTTGGATCCTGGTCCTCACCCTGGAAACACAAAGAACAGGCCAGGCCTGTTTTTATGTGGCCCGCTGGTCTACCCCAAAGGAGTGTAAGCAAATACAGAGCTACAGAGCTGTTAGTCAGGGCTTAGTGTCAAAGAGCAGAGAGTGGAAGAAAACACATGGAGGCAGGTGCTCCTGATCCTTAGGGGAGAGCCAGGACCATCTTTCTAGAACCTGGTCCTGAGTGTAAATAGCAAGTTTCCAGATTAACACAATCATAATTTACTTTGTTCAATCACCTTTCCATTTTGTTGCCTCCCCTTTCTTTGTCTTCAAGTCATTAAAACGGTAGTTATGACACAGATTTTTGTAACTTTAGGATTTTAGTCCTTGTTCTAATGAACTTGTCTGGCCAGCAGGAGACAATGGGGAAGGTGGAGGGGGTGGAGCAGGTGGAGGGAAGTCCTGCCTCAGCAGGTCTGTACAGCTTTGGGGAGGGAGGGAGGCATGCAGGGAGCATGCCTGTTCTGTGTAGTTCCTAGGGCAAAATTTGGTAAGTGTGGGAAAAAGGCCTTTCATGTCCAAGACATAAAGAGATTGTTAGCACTCACCATGACCCCCCAGAACTTCCTGTCTCAGGAAGTATTCAGACAGTTTGTGATGGATTAAAGCCTTATTGAAGGGATTCAAATCTGGTGACACATTTAGATTTCATTTATTGCCTCTTGGGCTCTTTAACCCATTTTTTCATGATGCCTATGACCCCCAGTTTTTCTGAGGTTTTTCCAGTTCTTTGGGCCTCCCCAATATGCTATCCCAGCATCCGGGGACTATGTGGATTTGCCCCAGCAAGGAGGTCACACTAGGACACCGGGTTCACAATGATTTGTTGTCACTCCAACAGCCACATATTTGGCCTGGCCTAACCTGGGGATTCAATAGAGACATAATAGGTGTGGCTATCTCCTGCCTTTCAGATGTTTGGAGCTAACCAATCTCTGTAGTTCCACTGGGCCTAAATTTTTACTTTTGGTTTTAGTGGGGAGGCTGAGCTCCAGAGACTAAATTTAGTTTGTGTTTCCATAGAAGTCCTTACATAAGGGAAGAGAGCTAATTTGCTGATTTTTTCTAGTAGTTGGGGTTCTCTGTTCCAACCAGTCATTCAGTATTTGGAAGATTAATCCCAAGATTGGTTTTGGTACCACTATCTTGATTCCTGGGTAAGCACAGGTCAAAATTTTAACTATCACCTGACCCTGATATTGGCTTGGCTGGAGATATCGCTGCTGTACTGAAGCATTAAGGCTGTGAACTTCCTCCTTTGTCTTCTCAACTCATACCTGACTTCATAGTGATTCTTGATACCCAGTTCTAGGAGAAGAATTGAAAAAAAGTTGGCATTTGGTAGGTGCTTGTTGGGGGAAGTTGTAGGATAAAACTCTAAATGTAGGGGACAATAATTGAGTTAGTTTTCATGGATTGTTCTCTCTACATGAAATACCTTTCCATCTTTTTTTTTCTTTTTGATTGTCAAATGATCTTTAATTGAAATATTTTTTTTTGTAGTTCTTAACTAGCTGGGCATTCCAGTGCACCACTGTTGATGTCATGAGGGTGGCGTCCATCAACACTGCAGTCTAGAGACTGGGCAATCCCCAGGATCTCTTTAACAGTTCCAGAGAGTTCTCTAGCTAAAGGTCGGTGGTACATCTGTCAGGCAATGTTGACAATGTCATCAAAAGTGATATTTCCACTGCACTTAATGCTTTGTTTTTGCTTCTGTCTGTGTCTTGGTGGTTCTTTGAGGGCTTCGATGATCAGGGCACTGGCAGAAGGTACTACCTCAACTGGGGCCTGCTCTTCTGAACAGTTAGTTTTGCTGTAATCCTCAGACCTTCCAATCACTGGTTGCTTTGGCAATGTCATCAGCAACCATTTTGGAGACAGACCCAAGGAGCCCACCTTGGGGTTCAGAACAGATATGGCACTGACTTCCCCAAGGGTGTACCTCAGGTATATGACTTTGATCTAGTTGGGGTTGAGCTTTGGTGTCACGGTGGAAGTGGTTGGTGTCGAATGAACTGAGATATGGGGCTACAGAAGAAAGATGACCCTAGGCCTCCTCCAAGCCAGAAGCCAAAAGTCCTTTCCTTCTATTTTTTAAAAAAATTTTATTTATTTTTAGAGAGAGGGAAAGAGAGGGAAAAAGAGAGGAGAGGAACATCAGTGTGCGACAGAAGCATCAATCAGTTGCTTTTGCACGTTCCTACAACCCAGGCATGTGCCCTGAATGGGAACTGAATGGGTAACCTTTGCTTTGCAGGATGACACCCAAACTGCTGAGCACACTGGTCAGGGCCCTTTCCTTCCAGTTTTGATCATCAACTTTCAGTTCACTCTGCAGACTCACTAGTATCTTACCCTTTAGTGTTTCACTAATCCTGGCTCCCCCACCAAGTCTGTACCTCTCCCATACCAACCCATTCCATGCATGCTTGGCACCCCATTTCACTCTCTGGACTGACTGCTGTGTAATAGCCAGTATACAGGTCTGTTTCCATGCCGGCCTTCCCCCCAAGAAAGGACTAGTGCTTTATCTAGCAGTCCTGAGCTATTTTTCTCTGTACCATAGCACCCAACTCAGGATGAACATGACAGATGCTCTCAATAAATTGCTGTCATTTGATCAGACAAGATATAACAGTAAAATTAAGAGATAAAAATAATGAAATTTCCAGAAGTTAAAAATTTTAGTTTATGAAATCAGAAGGATCTTATTAATGAGTAAAGTTCTTTGAAATCTTCATCACAGCATTGGACTTCCTGGATTCTATGCCCTTCTCAGGCCTGGACGTTTCAGTGGCCTCACTGATGGGACTGTGAGGTTGATGGTCTCTTCAGGGTAGACCCCAGGCAGGATCAGTTCACACTCCAGGCTCCTGGTTCAGAGCCGAAGTTCCTACCTGCTGAGTCTGCAGCACCTCTCTCCTGCCCAGCGCCCCTACAGCCCTGGTGCTGGTGGCTCCATTGTCTTCACTTCCCACCACTTCCCATTTCCAATTCTCTCTGCCTAGTGGGTCCTTCTTCAGGGAAGGGAGACTGGGGAGGGAGGCAGCTGGTGCTCCTGTGGAATAATGAGGGAAGTGCTGTGGTCCAGTAGGGTGTTCCTTATTTAGCTGCACACCCAACTCACTGTTCAGTGGCTCGTGACTATCCTCAGGGTCTTTTTAAGGACTTCCCCTAAGGCAGACATTTTCAACCTTTTCCATCTAATGGCACCCATAAACTAACTACTGAAATTCTGTGGCACATCAATAAATATATTTTTGCTGATCTGACAAAAATAGGTATAATTTTGACTCATTCACACCAGATGGCTGTTGTATTGGCTGTTGTTTTTTTTATTTGACAATCTAAGGGAAAAGAGTTCAGTGCCACTGACTGAATAGTCAGGTGTTGCATGTTTTAAACATTTTTTGTAGCATGCTGTAAGGATTACCCTAGGGACCTGTTGCCTGCCCAGGTTACCCCTTCCTGGAAGGAAATATGCTCCCATTTCCCAGGCTCAACAAGACAGCAGAGTCAAGAATGCTCAGAGCTGTTGCTTTTACTGAGGGAGCGTGAGAGACAGAACAGCCTCTCAGAGATTCCAGAACAGACTCCGGGCAGAGTGAGGGGTCACCTGTTTTATGAGGGGAGGAAGTGGTTAATAGAAAATGACATTGTTCTGACTGAAGGTGAGGAAAGTGTGAAGAATTTGCCATTGTTTAAGGTAGTTTTACTTCCTTAAATTTTTAGGAAAGTTTAAAAAGTTTGTTACTTAATATCCCCCCAAATGGTGAAACCCAGAGATACAGAGAGCTGAAGACAGACAATTCTGTACTTGGAACCATCTTAGTCACCCAGCAGGGGGCAGCAGTGGTGGTGGAGGCAGCCGCTGGAAGAACTGACTAGTCCTGACTACAGAGAATGGAGAAGGGGTTGGCAGCCAGGAAAGGTGCCTAAAACAATCTCTACTGTTTCCTGAAGGAGGAGCTTGGAGGAGGCTGATGGTAGAATTAGTGGTCTGTGAAGAACTTTGTCTTTAAACAGATGGAAGGTAACTTCTGGTGTAGTGGTATTCTCCATTGATGCTGGAAGAAAGAGACTGAAGAGGGATGGGGGCAACTAATGGCCAGTTATTTGAGTGTGGGAGCTTCCAAAGACCCACTTCCACTTTGGTAGTCCTCCGGTCAGCATGGGGAGGGGCGGGGGAGCGGGGCTCAGGGACCTGGGAGAAGGCTGACAGGAGGATGTGCACTGGTACTGCTGCAAGACGCCAGTCATGGATTGAGAATACCTGCAGGGACCAGGAGACACACTTTTGATCTGTAGCAATACTAGAGGAGAAACTGAATCCTGAGGACTCACATGGAAAAAGTGCCTTCTCCCCACCCACTTCCCCATTCATAGGGACTAAGTTCTTCTCCTCTTTCCCACTCACTGCTATGACCCCCAGCCCACTATAGCCTCTGAGGACAGGCTCTCAACCAAGGGGAGTCCTCTGGGGCTGCACTAAGATATCCCATATCTGCCCGCACCTACCTAGAGGGTTCTGCCCTCTGGAGGATCATGCTTACATTGCAATGATTCAGAGAGAAAGCAAGACCTACAACCTTTCTCAGTCCTACTATAGGAAAAAATTGGTCTGTATTCTGTCCCTTCCATACCTACTCTCATTGTTCTTGAAATTCCTTACCTTTCAGTATTTTTTTTTCAGGTGACTGTGATGTGCTTTTACATCTGAAAAAAGTAGACTACTGTGTTGTTGGTAGGTAAAAATTTGGGAAATATATGGAATATGATTAGGTTCAAATTTCCATTGTCACTGAATACAATTAGTTCCTAAGGAAGGTCTTGACTGTGACACTTAGGAGCTGAGGTAAGAAACCAAGGAGTCATCTCCACTCTACCTTCCTCCTCACTTATCATGTTCTATACCTCACCTCAGCATGCCCTCTGCACTGTGCTGTACACCCTGGTCAGATTGTATCTAATGGTCCATGAGGTGCATGTCTGTTTCCACACTCCAACAGCCCACTGAGGATGGCTATCTAGAGACCTCATTCTCTTCTCTGCATCTCTAGGTTTTATCAGTTCTAGATACTGTATTTGTGCTCATCTAGGATTATTGGGTGAGAGGCATAAATAACACTTTCAGTAACTGAGGCTGAAACCAAAGGAGAACTTTCATCTTTCCACACCTGTGTTACTGTGCTGTCTCAGGCTCACAGACACCGGAGGCCTGCCCCACTGTGACTCACTTGTCCAGTGCTTCTAAAAGTGTAGTATGAGGATCCTGGGGATTCCAAGATGCTTTCAGTGGGCTCCACAAGTTAAAACTATTTTCATAGTGATATTCAGATGTTATTTGACATTTTCTCTCATTTATTCACAAATACACAGGGAAATGACATAAAGACTAAATGGCATATGTTGGTGTCTTTATTCTGACAGCTAGTACACTGTTACTTGTGTATAAACTATTTAAAAATTTTCAGTTTTAATTTTTAATGTAAGAACTATCAATAGAGAAAATTTACTCTACCTCCCCTCCATGGTGAATCCTTCTCAGGAAGGGACAGATGCTGGGAGTAGAGATGGGCTTGGGAGACAGTTGGCCCTTTGGGACACTGAGAATGAGTGACCAAAGAGGAAAAGACCTGCTCCTGATTGTCACTAGGGTCTTTCCAACGATTTCCCAGTCTTTGCTTCCTTTCTCAGGTCCCAATTTGTCCCTCTGTCGCTTTCTTCCAGACCCAGCAAGAGAGCAGAGATATGCCAATGAGGGATAAAGACTTTTTATTGAGAAGCGGGGGGAAGGAACATCATAGAGCATGGAATGCTTTCAGTGCGTTCATGGTCCAGAGGGAGGGGTGAACTTTATTAGGGATTTCTGCTCTCGGAGACTCCTAGAGTGGAAATACAGACAGAGGACCCAACTGCCTTCACCAAAGAGTGTGCAGTTGTGTGTGAAGAACCTGGAAAACTTTTGAAAGATTTAAACAATTTTCTTGTTTTAATGATGTTTGCTTCTGGAAACCTTTATGAAACTGTTGAATTCGAGAAAGGCAGATGGCTGAGCAAGGAAATCTGTGTCCTTGTAGTGATCACATATAATCAGCAGGAGGCAGTGTGGTAGAGGGGACAGCAGCTGGAGAGTCTGGCCTGGTCCTGACCACAACAGTAGATGGAGAAGAACAAGAACACGTCTGGCTTCTAGTGAAGGTTTTGAGAACATGGCACTTGTATCAGAATCATGTGGTTTTCTGGGGGAGGAGCTGGGAGGAGTCGTAGACTTGAGAAAAGAAAACCAGAAGACTATGATGGTCTCTATCTTCTTGAGTCTGATGAGAGGCAGCATCTTCTAGGTTGTGTGTGTTCCTTGCTATTGCTGGGAGTGAGGGGATGACAGTGCAGGATGACAAAGGGGCAAAGAATCTTCAAAAGCAGGTCCAGAGGGTGGCTTCAGAAGTGTCACTTCTGTTTAGGAAGGTATTCCTGCTGGCATGGGGGACATGTAGCAGGGGAACATTTCTGCTGGCTGTGATGTGGGGGACATGGCTCAGGCACCTGGGGAGGGCAGGGCACTGGAGCCTGGGGAGGGGGCTGGCAGGGGACTTTGCATTGCTGCTGCTGCTGGTAGGACATTTCCCCTAGATTGAAGATAATCTGAAGTAAAGAACAAAGGCACTTTAGAATGAGACAACATCACTGGAGGTTATTTTTACATCAGCACAAGGGAGAAGCATCCTCTCTCACTACTTCTTTCTTTAATATCAATGCTACAACCACCTACTTTACTCCCTCCCAAGACCACCAACCCCACAGAAGTATCCATGGACCACAGTGGCCAAGAAAGATGGTTTTCTTGGGGCCTTCCCTGCAGATGCCCAGTGTTGCTCTGTCTGCCCCACCTGGAGTGGTCGTGCCCGGGCTGTGCTCTGTGGAGCATTGCAGCGAGTCAGGGGAAAGAAAAGATTGGAAAGTACCAGGAAAGCATGTCTGAAGGTAAAAGGTAAAATGTCTTTGGAATAGTCAGCTTAAAGTCAAGATGATTAGGAAATGACAGAGCGTCTGCTAAATTTTGTGAGACCTGTTGATGCGGAGAATCTAATCTAGAGACATTGGATTGTATTTCTTCCAGATACTACAAATATTTCCTTTCTCTGGGACTGTGCCCCTATTCATTGCAGAGACATTGCTCCCCTTACTTTGTCCTTTTCAGCAATGGCTCTAGACCTTCCATATCATTCCTGACTACTTTAAACCTGATCACTACTTCATCACGGGCAATTAATGTCCCTTTTCACTGGCTGTCTGGAAGAGTTAGAATTGGGGTAGAGTCGGAGTCAGTAGGAAACCCAGTCAGGCATCCAGCTCAGATCCTCACTAGATGGCCCATCATCTGGGTTGGAAGTGTGAGCAGGAAACAGGAGAAATATTCAAGACTGGGGGTTATGAGAGCTAAGTTCTGGCCTCAGCTTGATAAACAGCTGTTTGGCTGACCTGGAGCTTTCTCATTTATGCCTTTAACCGCATTGATCTCAAATACCTTGTATTTTAGAATAGTCGTTGGTAAACTTTTTCTGTAAAGGTTCTCATAGTAAGCATTTTAGGTTTTTCATGTCAGATAGTCTCTGTCACCATGATTAAACTCTGCCACTACTGGTAAAAGCAGACATAGATGATGTGTAAACAAATGAGCATGACTATGTTCCCATAACATGTTATAAAAACAGGTGGTGGGCTGGGTTCGGCCTGTGGACCTTAGTTGACTGACACCTGATTCAGACCCCTGACTTCCTGCATTGTGATCTACCTCCCTGCTCACTGTCTCTCTCACCTGGTCTTTATTTTCTGGTCTGTTTCTTGTCTCTTCCTATTGCTATTTCTGGCCATCTGCCTTTCCTTTGCTGTATCCGACCCCAAAACATAACCCTACACAATCTTCTCATTCCCTTCAGTAGGAACCCATCAATGGTTCCTTCAAGGGCTTCTGGTCCCACAGAGCACAGCCTCTCATTCACCTGCCTGTTCAGGCTATTCCAAGTCTCAAGGGTTCAAGTGCATGAAGAAGCCCAGTGCAGGGGCCTTTTTTCCTGGGCTCAGCCTGACCAGGAAGAAACCAAGGGGTTTTCCTACCATTTCCTGTTGTCCCGGAGTCTCATAACACTTGCCAAACTTCCTCTTCGCACACAAAACTCCAGTTTGGCAGCTTTTTTTTGGGGGGGGGGTGTAAAACATTTCTATTTCCTGTGGAAATATTCAGTATGTGTGTGCAATGGGTGTGGCAGAGAGATATAAGGATACACACATCTTCTTCAAGTGGACCTGGTCCTTCAGTGGATATAAGGAGACCAGAGGAAGGAAGTCCCTGGGCTGGAATGCCCCAACATAGAGTCCTTTGTACAGGTGCCAGACTGGATTTTAACTCATTTCACATTCTATCATAGTATCTCCTCGCATCTTCTACGGAGCAAATGAAATTACCATTCATGGCTCCCATGCCATTCATACCACCTCTAGCACTCATATTTTGGGTCAAATGAAATTAAGCTCATTTACCCAAGGATCATTGAGCAACTACTAGGGGCCAGGTCTGTGAGTGGGGGAGAATGCAAATATGACTTAGACCCAGCTTAGGCCTAAGAAAAACTCATAGTCTAGTAGGAGACAGATGTGAGCATGCAGAATGAAGGGACAATGGAATACGGCAGACATTTGATCAGCACACTCTTTGTTTGCCCACTGGAAGTTACAAGAATCCCCTGTACAAGAGGATTCTCCTGTACAGGGGATTCTTTCCTTTTCTAGAGTCCTGAGCTCTTGAGCTTGGCTTAACCCTCCTCCACCAGTGTCACACCTTCCTGTTCCCAACAATCCTCCATGAAGTGAAATTGCACTCTCTTCTTGCCTTCTTCGGGGATGATTGACACACAGAGATCTTTTATTATACCCTGTATTTCCTAGCAATAAAATGTAAATTCCCCAGTTGGTCACTGAGCTTCCCTATTGGTCCCATTAGACTCTTTCATTCCTGGGCTCCTTTCCTCATCGGGCCTCAGCTCTCAGTGTCCTGGGCACCACTTCTTCCCACCTGGTAACTCAGGACATCTGTGAGTCTGAGAAAGTCAAAATAATGTGGGCAGAACAAAGGGTGGCCAGAGTCTAAATCCCCAAGTAATTTAACATATTTTACATCTGCAATTTTAGCAAAGACCCCTTTTTAATAGTAAATGTAATGAAAATATGTATACTTTAATGATGTTAAGTTTTCCATTGGATGCTTGATGCGGACTCTGGCCAGCAGTGTCTGCAGTGTTGTGGGTACAACGAACAAATTCACATGGACTACCAAAGTCCTGTGGAGAAAAAGGGATGGACAGCATGGCCACTCTCAGAGAGAGAGCCTCGACCCTTGCCTGGACAAGCTTTAATTGCTTTCTAATAGCACACATCAAAGAAGGTTCTCATTCATTATGTTCAGGTTTGCTTTAGGTGATTACTTTTTACAGACAACAAAGGAAAGGATGTTGCTGATTACTTCTTACAGATTAACAAGGAAAAAATGTTGCAAATGCAAGGGAATGATAAGAGTGATTGGTCTGGTTACACTCCATCCTTGGGAGAATTAGCACAGACTTTAGGAAGCTACTTTAAAGATATGCAGTAAACATTTGCAGCTTCAACTCACGGTGAGGGAGTTATAGCAAAAGCAAGTCTCAAAACAGCCTAGGTATAATGCAGGCCTGGTTTCCCACAGGAAGCCAATCCATGGGTTTGGCTCCTGTGTGCCGACTCGCGCCTGCCATTTTTCTGATAGGGCTGGATGACATTTGCCATTGCCGGGTGGATCGCTTCCCTACAGATGCTTTTCCATTTATCTGTACCCAAATTGATATATACAAGCAGATTTAATGTATATGAATCTCATATGAAAATAATATGAAAACTATTATTTTTTTTGTAGAATTTGACAAGCTTATTTAAAAACTTAGCTTTAAAACTTTGGTTCTATTGAATGTATACATAAATTTCAATACATTTTTGTTGGTAGCACTTGACAAGGTTATTCTGCGATTTATATGGAAAGACAAATGACTAAGAATATTCAAGTATTTCTTAAAAGGTACTGAAGTTAGAGAACTTTAACTACCAGATATCAAGGATACAGTAATTAAGGCAGTATGCTACTTACTGCAAGGACAGATACATAGACTAATGGAACAGAATAGAGACTCCAGGAATAGATTCACACCTATATAGTTACTTACTTTATGACAGAGGTGACTCTGCAGAGCAGTGGGGAAAGGGTTGTCATTTCAATAAATGATGCTTAGATCAATTGGATACTCCCATGGAATAAAAATATATATCCTGACCCTTACCTTAAGTCATAAAAAACTAGTTCCAGGTGGATTACAGATCTAAATTTGAATTTTAAGTGGTAGAACGTAAACAAATTAGCAAGAATATCTTCATGATATTGTTGATATAAAAACAAGGACCAAAAAGCCTAATTCTTGAACAGGAAATAAAAAGCATAATGATAAGGGGCCAAAATAATACATTAGATATCATTTAAATTGGGACTTTCTGGTTATAAAAACACACCGTTACAATTGCAAAAAGGTAAACCATGGGGATGGAGAAGCTCCTTGTGACACATGTATTTCCCAGAGGGCTTGTGCTCAGAACCAGAAAACACACACACACCTGCACATGAACACAAACTTCAGAGCAATGAGAAAACAAGACACAAACAAAGAGGAAAATGTCCAAACAGCTTGAGCAGGTGATTCATGGAAGGCTATTTCCAAATTTCCAATAAAGTATCATAAAGTTCTCAGCAGCATCAATCGTAAGAGAAATAAAAATTGAAATCACAATGTACTGTCTCCACAGAGACCCCAAAACAACTAATGTGAAAAAGACAGATACCACCAAGATTGGTTGAAATGTGTAACAATTAAAACTTTCATACACTACTGGTAGGAATAATATTTTTTAAGATTTTGGAAAAATTAACAGTATTCATTGGAGTTGAACATCCCTTATCCTCTGGCCCAGTCATTATATCCTTAGGTCTGTACCCAACAGAGGTATGAGTATATATACAGAGTAACAAAAATATATTAACATGAATGTTCACAGTAGTATCATTTAAAAAAATTTGACGTTGAAAATGACTGAAATGCCTGTCAACAGTAAAGTGGATACATAAATAGTGGTATGTTCCTGCAAAGAAAGATTGTACTGCAATTTGAATGAACTGCAACTACAGACTAGGAAAGAAATAAATCTCATAAACATAATTTTGACACAAAAAAATCCAGGCAACAGGGAATTCCTACTATATGATTCCCTTCATATAAACTTCAAAAACAAACAAGGCAAACCTGTGGTGTTAGATGTCAGGGGGATGGTGATGTTTGGGGGTGGGTGATGACTGGGAAGAACACAAGGCAGACTATTGGGGTGCTGGCAATGTGCTATTTTTTCTGCACAGTTACATGGTTGTTCAGCTAGTGAAACTTTAGTGAGCTGTATAGTTAAAGTTTGTGTTGTTTTCTGAATGTATCCTTCAAATTTAGTTCAGTTACAAGATTACTTCGATGAAAAGGAAATTATCAGAGTGCCATCATTCCGGCAATGTAGTGAACACATAGAGAGAGATGATGAAGTCAGCAAAATAGTGTTATAGCTTGGAATGTTTTGTGGGACAGTAAGGACTTTGAATTTTATTCTAGTTGCAATGGGAAGATAGATAGTGATAATTTCAATAAAGACAGGGTAGCCCTGACCGGTGTGGCTCAGTTGGTTGGGTGTTGACCTGCCAAGCAAAAGGTTGGTTTGATTCCCAGTCAGGGTACATGCCTGGGTTGTGGGTTTGGTCCCTGGTAGGGGTGGTCAGGACCTGTTCAAGAGGCAACTGATTGATGTTTCTCTCTCACATTGATGCTTCTTTCCCTCTCTTTCTCCCTCCTTTCCCCTGTCTCTAGAAATAAATAAATAAACTCTTTAAACAAAGATAGGCTGTAATATTATGTAAGTCTTCATATGGTTACAGCAATTACTCTGATAAGGGATTGTTGTCGCTCAAGATAGGAAGGAGATAAAATAGGGGAATTTTGGCTGGGGTCAGATGTAGGATAACTACTCCAATTAAGGCAAGAACATTGGAAATAATGAGAAGGTGAGGAATGATTTTATTTTTAACACAGAACTGCAGGGCTTTGGGAGATAAGATGTATGTTGGAGGTGAGAAACAGGAATCAGAGATGAATCCTAGGGTTTTAAAATGATTATTATTACCTTAAAATTAATATTATTACTATTGTTATTATTATTTAGTTTGTGACTTGAGCATTTTTATACACGTGGTGACATTGTGTATATTAAAAGTGAGTAGTAAATATTCAACAAATGATAGATATGACATCATTATATAAAAAGGATGGTGAGCACATATTATAAATAACTTTATAACAGTAAATTATATAATTTAGATAAAAATATAAATTCCTTGAAAATACAACCAATGAAAATTAACTCATAGAGAATAGAAAATTTAGATGGTCCTCTGATGAACTTCTGATGTGACAATTTTGCTAGGCTACAGTTTCTGGTTATTCAAATACTAATCCAGGTGTCGCAGCAAAGGTTGATGTGATTAACATCCATAGTCGTTAAGTAAGGAAACGTAACCTAGATAATCTGGGTGGTCTGATTTAGTCAGTTAATTCTGTGTGTGTGCAGTAGCTTCAAACCATGCCAGACAGTTTCAGCCTGCCTTTCCTGATGGCCTGCCTTTGGGACTTGCCTAGCCAGCCCCAATAGTCATGTAAGCCAAATCCTTGCAGTAAATCTCTTAATGTACATCTCCTACAAGTTCTGTTTCTCTGGCTGAACTCTGAATAACACAATCCCTGTAATTATTAGAGAAATTTAACTCAATTTAAAACCTCATTTAGAAAGCTTCAGGCCCAAATGGCTTAAGTAGTGAATTAAATCAAACACTTAAGAAAAAACATTAATCATACATAATCTTTTTCAGAAAACAGAGGGAGAATACTCACCAAGTCTTTTCTTTTAATCCTCACACGAGGACATGCTTATTGATTGTAGAGAGAGGGGAAAGGAGGGAGAGAGAGGGAGAACATCAATGTGAGAGAGAAAAACATCAATCAGTTGCCCCTTGGCTGTGCCTTGACCAGGAATAGAACTCTGATCTGCACTGTTACTCATGGTGGCTACCAGAACTGGCTCTGTGAAATCAGTCTGCTTTCTTCTTGCCCCTTGTTGGGGGCCTTCTTTGAAAGCTCCAGAGGTGCCAGAAAAAGTCATCTTTATTGTACCCACACAGACATGGGTGTGTTCTTTCTCCTCCATGGCTGCACTTCAGGTGAGAGAAAAATGTTAGTACCTCTACTACTGCCAAAGTGGAATTTCATTTGAAAGTCAAGAGTTAGTTATCAGGAACTGCGGTGAATCTGAATTGTTGGGGAAAGACTTGGTATTTGCTCCAGGCCAATTGTATTTAGGATGAAAGTCCCCCCATCAGTCCTCTTCATGCCAGTGAGACCTTCTGAGTCCAGGGCAGCTTGGACAGAATGATGGGGGGGGGCATTCTGTCTGGCTAGGTGTGGGTTGGGGGCTAATTAAGACTGAGAAGCAGACATAGATTCACATATGTGTGGGTAACAAACTAAAAGTATATAGAGGACATTCAGCAATAATTTAGTTTGTGTGTTCTGTGTTTCAACTGCTGAATCGAGGTCTAGAAACATATTGGGACCCAGTAACCTGGTTGACAGTGGCCTATTCTTTCCGTGGCACATGAACTCTCATCTCCCCTGTTGCATGGCCAAGCCTTGGTCTGTGGGAGAGAAGTGGACCAGATTTTAAGTCATTCTACAAATATTTACTGAGGGCCTCATATGTTTCAGAAATTGTTAGGCACTGAGTAGTGAGTAATACATGGAACCTAAGAAGGACAACAGATGGTTACATTAAGATTTATTTAATCATGGTGGTTATACATGTCATGAAGAAGTGGTTTAGTTTAATAAGAGCATAAAACAGGAGGAACTAACTTCATCTGGAAGAATTAATTGGTTAGTCTGAAGTCTGTATAGTGTAGGAAAGTCAGTGGGGGAAAGGTAGCGCCTGAGAGAACAGCATGTGTGGAGTACGGAAGCAATAGAAGCTGGTATTGTGAGAAGCAGAGAAGCCTGTGAGACTGGAACTAGTAAGCCAAGTCCCAGGGAAGACATGCTGCATGGGAATGGATATGGGGGCGAGGTGGGCAGCCAAACACTCAGGGCCTTACAGGCCAATGTGAAGGAGATAAGCTATTTTTCTAACAGCAACAAGAAGTCTTAAAGATATCAAGCAGTCAGGGAACTAGCACAATCCCACTTGTATTTTTGAACTGCGGTGTCATGAATGGCTTATAGGGCATTAGGAGTTGAAGAAGACCAGCCAGATGAGAACTGTGGGTACCTAGACAAAGACAGCAAAAGTGAGATGGAGAAAGGTAAGGGGAAGAAATAGAGCTGATGTCAGGTGGAATTGTTACATTCACAATATTAGCTCTGATATTATAATAATCCCCTCTGTTGCATACCTATAATAACACCCCAGCAGTCAAAATTATAGCACAGCTAATGAATGCAGTTAGGTCTATTTTACTTAGGTACAGCCTACCCAAGATATTCAGTGTTCCATTTTTAAGAAGTGCATATCCAGGTAATTTTTTATAGCAAAACTGGACCCCCTGACAGATGTTTCAAATGTTTGACTGACATTTCCAGATGTCATCTCAACTTGCCTGGATATAAATCTAATTCTGATTTTGGATTGTGACAAATATATTCTCTTCCTTGTGTTCCAATACCCTCTGAACATCTTCACCATGTATGGGCTATTCTATAAACTTATGCATCCCTTTCCCTCAAAGTAGATCCCAGAAAATAAGTTGCATAATCTCCTTTGCAGCCAGGGCACAACCATATGACCTAGGCTCCAGAGAGGAAGCCTAGGTCACTTGGAAGAGGTTCTCCTTGTAGAAATACATTTTGCCGGCAATGGTGGTGGCTCTGTTTTGCTGTTGGCTGAGGACACAAGGGTGTGTTCCTGGCACAGACATTACACTAGTGGGGCAGCGGTGGTGGCAACAGCTTCCTTACCAGGCCAGTTCTGTGGTGTGGTTTTGGACATTGTCCCTTGAGACTTAGCCTCAAGCCTGGTTCTTTAGCCCTCGCAGCAGTTCTGTAATCCACCTTTGAATATACTTTCTCAGCTTAGTCATCCACAGTGAGCTTCTATTGCTTGTAATTAATATCCTCAGCTGATATAAAACTAGATGTTATTAATTACACAGTATTAAGCTGCTTTTAAAAGGTCACTGAAGTAGCATATGAAACTGAGGTCTTCAGGAGTGTGACAGAACAGGGAAAATAGGTCTAATCAAGTAGCTGAACAGAACTTGTTCATACTTAGCTTCTCTGTTCACACTTAGCTTACACATGGGTTAAGACAACCATTTATCTCCTTAGTGTATGTCTCCTCAATATTCCAAAGAGTATTTCACAGTGCCATCATATAGATGAATTTCTGAGTCTACCTGCTATTATCAAAAGACAACAAAATAAAAAGTGTGTGTTTCTTTGAACTGAGTGAATCTTTCTTACCTCATTTCCCATGGTGAACAAGGATCTGTGAAGTTTCCTGAGGAAGCCATGAGTGGGTAGGAGAGTGGCCCCAGTGGAGAAGATCCAGGGTCTAAACAATTCTGGAAGCTAGGAAGACACTTCAGTCCCTCCACCCCAGCCTCAAAGCAGGAGCCCCTGGAGCATCCTGACTCAGGACTTCTAGCCTCTGCTAAGACACCTCTAGTGACAAGGGGGTAACTGCTTTTCAAGGTAGCCACCCCACCAGGAGATTTGCTTGTGAGAAATGTTGTTCTTGCACCAAACTGAAATATGCCTCCTATTACTTCTACTCACTCTCCCTGCCACTGGCACCTCATAAGGAACTTCTACATTTTCTTGTAGGAACTTCAGTCATCAATCTCTGTTTTCTTTTCCATCAAAATTTTCTCTGCTGCAGGTTAAGCAACACTGTTGCCTCTGTATTCCCACATGTGACCAATTTGATGGCCATTCTTTTGTCTTCCAGAGACAGTATCTGACAGGGTTGGAATCAGACAGAATCTGTATTATTTACTAAATGCATAACCTGGGGCAAGTTACCTAATCTCAGAGATAATTGCATTTATTAGAAAGGCAATGTGTTCTTGGTCCGAGTGACTCAAGTCATCTCTTGATTCTATCTCTTCTTTTTAAAAAAATATATTGTATTAATTATGCTATTACAGTTGCCCCATTCCCCCCCTTATTCCCCTCTGCCCTGCACCCCCTAACACCCACATTTCCCCTACTTAGTTCATGTCCATGTGTTGTACATATAAATTCTTTGGCTTCTACATAGCTTCTACTATTATTATCCTTCCCTTGTCTATTTTGTACCTACTATTTATGCTTCTTATTCCCTGTATCTTTTTCGCCATTCTCCCCCTACCACATCTTGGCTCATAACTCTCCATGTGATCTCTGTTTCTTTGATTCTGTTCCTGTTCTAGTTGTTTGCTTAGTTTCAATTTTTTTAGATTCAGTTCTTGATAGTTGTGACTTTGTTGTCCTTTTACTGTTAGTTTTTTATCTTCTTTTCCTTAGATAAGTCCCTTTAACATTTCATATAATAAGGGCTGGGTGATGATGAACACCTTTAACTTGACCTTATCTGGGAAGAACTTTATCTGCCCTTCCATTCCAAATGATAGCTTTGCTGGATAGAGTCATTTTGGATGTAGGTCCTTGCCTTTCATGACTTTGAGAACTTCTTTCCAGCCACTTCTTGCTTGTAAGTTTTCTTTCGAGAAATCAGCTGATGGTCTTATGGGAACTCCTTTGTAGATAACTGTCTCCTTTTCTCTTGCTGCTGTTAAGATTCTCTCCTTATCTTGAATCTTGGGTAATGTAATTATGATGTGCATTGGTGTGTGCTTCCTTAGGTCCAAATTCTTTGGGACTTTCGGAGCTTCCTGGGCTTCCCGGAAGTCTATTTCCTTTGCCAGATTGGGGGAGTTTTCCCTCATTATTTTTTCAAATAAGTTTTCAATTTCTTGCTCTTCCTCTTCTCCTTCTGGCACCCCTATGATTCAGATGTTGGAACATTTAAAGTTCTCCCATAGATACCTAAGCCTCTCCTAATTTTTCTGAATTCTTGTTTCTTCATTTTGTTCTGGTTGAATGTTTATTTCTTCTTTCTGGCCCAAACTGTTGACATGAGTCCTGGTTTCCTTCCTGCCACTGTTTGTTCACTGTAATTCACTTTTCACAGCCTTTACTCTTTCCTCTATTTTGTGATCATACTCAACCATTTCTGTGAGCATCCTGATTACCAGTGTTTTGAACTGTGCATCTGATAGTTTGGCTATCCCTTCATCACTTAGTTGTATTTTTTCTGGAGGTTTGATCTGTTCTTTCATTTGGGCCGTTTTTTAAATTTTATTTATTTATTTATTTGTTTGTTTGTTTGTTTGTTTGTTTGTCTCAGCATGCCTGTTACACAGTAGGGGGCAGAGTCTTAGTTATTCACCAGGGTGAGGCAACCCGCTTGGCTGCACTGTGGTGCTGTGTGTGGGGGAGGGGTCCAAAAGGGAACAATGCTACTTGCTGGGCTCTTGGTGGCTTTCAGTCACTTCCTCTGCTACCCACAAGCAAATTGAGCCCTTCTGGTACTGATTCCTGGGTAGGTGGATTGTGTACTTTCTAGGACCTTGTGGGTCTCTCCAACCAACTCTACTCTGAGGCTGGGAGTTTCTCCCACTGCCACAATCCCCACAGGTTTTTTCAGTCAGAGGTATTGAGGCTTTATTTCCCTGTGCTGGAACCCTGGGTGCTTGGTCTGTCTCGTTCCCCAGTTGATCCTCTGGGTTTATTTGCACGCAAATGTGAGATCGAATGGTCTGCCAGCTCCCAGCTTGCCTGGTCTGTGAGCTGTCTCCATGCCCATCCTGGTCCTCCAGCCACTGCCCTGCTGTGAGTCCTCTCCACCCCCCCCCATCTCTGCCCCTCCTACCAGTCTGGACGAATGTTTCTTCTTTAACTCCTTGGTTGTTAGACTCCCATGCAGTTTGATTTTCTGGCAGTTCTAGTGTTTTTTTGTTTTTGAATTTATTGTTGTCCTTTTGGTTGTGCGAGGAAGCACAGTGTATCTACCATCTATTCCTCCAACTTGGTTGGAAGTCTTATTCTATCTCTTCTAAATGTGCAGTTCATTGTAAATTACTTAGTACTGATCCATAAATGATTTAGCAGATCAGTCACTGGTGATTGTGAGAATTCAATTATTTAACACAAGTAAAAACCTGGCTCACAGTAAGTGCTCAAAAAATAACATTTATGCCATTGTTATTATTCTCAGGATGTGGAAGTTCCTAAGTGGGTGGTGCTCATAACAGAGAGGTTTTAGTTCTGGAGGCTGAAAAAGAGGGTGAGAGGACAAGTGGCTTTTACATGCAAGTTTAAATTTTATAGTAATGCAGTTTAAATGAGAAAGTGCTAATTTAAAAAAAGTCTACTGTTTCTTGCAGGTTTCTTAATCTTGGGGGAGGATGCTTTATCAGCAGTATCAGCAGCAATATAAAACAACTTTCCAGACCTCTCCCCAGATCCTGGAATCTTGTCCACTGAAGACTTGAGCCCTTGTATCACCTCTTGGTCAGAAAAAGTGCTTCCCTCAAAGTCTCAACTATCTCCACATACCCTCATCCTTATCATCTCCTTCTTCTCCTCCATCTTTTTTGAATTGTCTGGATCTCCAGTCCTATGGTCCCTCCTGTGTCATTTCTTCATCTCCAACAGCTTCTTATTTTCCACACCTCTGAATCCCCTGTCTTCTTCAGCCCTTCTTCACACAGGGTCAGGATAGCAAGAAGCCAGTCTTTATGAGAACTCAGTGGTAGCTCCTTTTACTGGAGGTAGTAGGAAGCCAGGAAATGACTCTCAGGGGTGTTGATATATCTTCAGACAGTTTAGGAGTATAGCATAAGGAATTGTTACTTGTATTTGGAAAGCTCTATGAAAGACCTAGCCTTTTTAGCTTTATTGGTCTCATTGAGGAAAACCTTGAAGGTGAAGATGGTTAGCTCATTCTTGGCAATTTGTTTAAGGCAGATTCTCCAGGTGATATATTTGTTTCTTAAGGCCTTGATACAGGTAGGAAGGCGTGGAGTTAACAAAGAAAGGTTAGTGTTCCTAGTGGTCTCTAGTTGAGAGGAAGACAGCAGTAATGGCAATGGTAGAAGAAGCAACTGGAAGAACTAGCTCTGTCTTGATCATAACACATCATAGAAGGACAGCTCTTGACTCTAAGAAAAGTCACAAGAACTCAGCACTTCTTCCCAAATAATGTTTTTTCTCCTATAGAATGCAAGGGGATGGGGAAAAAGATAGATATTTATAAGAGGAGTCAGTTGATCAAATATAGTAAAAAATTGTGTGTCTTGATATTTAATTTTCCTTGATTTGGTAAGTGATGACCTCCAGGGATCTAGGGCTTTTACTGTTGCTGATAGAAGGTGGACAGGGAGTACAGCTGGCCACTTCCTGATAGGTTTGGGATTTTGACTCCAAAGGATATTACTTTTGTTTTTGTAAGCATTCCTCCTGGCATGTGGGGCACTGAATATGGGGTATTTCTGTTTTCCGGGGAGTCCAGTGTAGGACTGGGTATTGCTGGAAGGCATGCCTCAGGATTCTGAGAAGACAATGTTAAGAGATTTTTAGCTGAATAGGATTTGCATCAGTCAGGATCTGGGTAGGAAACAGAAACCACAGAGTCATTTAATCATGGACATTTTAACATGAGTTCATCTATAGCAAGCATTGGAGTAATGAGAGATTGGTTATTAAGTAAAGAGGACTGTCTGGAATAAGGGTACAGCAGATATAAGGTTCAGATAGAGGATTCTCCCCCTTTACTGAGCATGAAGCTCCAGATCTTGATGTAGAGGCATAACCATGGCTCACCAGGTGGCAGTGAAATCACTGATGTGCCATGTCAATGTGACTTGCTAGAAATTTGTCCTCTAGGTTACTAGGGAAGCCATCACAAAGAGGTGCCACAATTCAGAACTTGTTGTAAAGTCACCTAAAAGGGGGCTGGAGGAGGCTGTTCCTGGGGAATTGTCCTAGCAGTGGCATTCCACTGGGAAGCTATGGGCTGTTTGCTATGGATGGCCACCTTGCTCTGTGGGATCCAGGCCTGGAGAAAGCCAAGCCTGGAGGTGATTGTGGGAGGCCTGTGCTCTTCAGTAGCTTGGCCTGGAGAAGGTTCCCACTGTAGGAGCCTAGAGCAGGAGGGAGCACATGTGCTACAGGAGCCTTGCCAGCAGACACACCAGAGCCAGAAAGAGAAACCCTCTTCTTCTCATGCCTCTCAATGCCTTCTACTGACAAAGCTTAACATCCTCACAGCTGGAAACAGAGAAATATTTGCAAAGCCCAGCTCTGTTGTCACAATGCAGGCAGAGAAGAATGGATTTAAAAAAGAGATACAAAAATTGAAACGGCACAGATTTTTTTAGGGGAGGGGAGAACTCAGGAATATAAGGATGGCAGAATTTAGTTTTTAGGGAGTGGTGGGTTTAGAGCTGTTGGGGAAGCCATGGGAAGGGTTATGTTGAGGGCAGCATGCTGATATGTGAAGAGGACAAGATCAGGAATGTATGGGCAGCACAATTCCATGTTTTGGGTTTTGCAGAGATCAGGCATGTGTAGGGACAGGGATAGAAGGACTGAGGAAGTAAAAAAAATCAGATTGTGGTGATATGGGAATCAGAGGTATAAAGATATGGTTTGGGGCTGTGGGGTGAAAAGCTGTGACATTTAAGGTGGTCACAGATTCTTTGAGATTCTGCCATTGAGGTGTGTGTGTAGGGGGACAGTCTAGGTGCCTAATTCTTGAATCTGGGAAGTCGTATGACTGCTTTGACCAACAGAATACAGTAGAAGTGACACTAGGCCAGTGCTTGCTTTCTTTTGGCATCTTGAGCCATAGTGCAGGAAATCTGCTCACCCTGCTGGAGACCTTGAAACTGGGAAAGAAGAGGAGCCTAGCCTGAGGCAAAACTTACACCTCTTTCTGCCACAGCGTCAAGCATGTGAGTGAATCTATCTCGAACCTTCCAGATCAGATCAACTGCGAGGTGAAAACCACCAGTGGTCCCAGTCAATGCTAGATGGAGTAAGAGAGTTGTTCAGCCAATTGTTAGTTGAGTATCTGGCTTATACAATTGTGAGATCTTTATCATGATTTAATCACAAATCATACAAAATATTCACTAGGAAAGAAGAGTATGATAAAACAAAGATGTGCTGCCCAGAATCCCCTTAAAGAAATTGTTTGTTGCTTCAGGTGTTGGGAGCCATAACTGTCATTAGGGTTTGCCTCACCTGCAGAGATCAGCCCTCTTCAAAACCACACCTTTGCAGGGTGGGCCACACCCAGTGACTGTTCAGGGGTGGCTATAACAGCCTGTTCATCTAGGCCACTTTGGGACAATTACCGATGGACAAAAAGGCTCTAAAGCTCCCTGTTCATTTGGCTGAGTCATTGTCAGACTTCCACAGCAGTTTGACTTCTCCCTCTGTTCAGTCTTGCTTCCTCTCCCTTCTTTCACAGGCGTTGATCTAATAAATGTCCTGCCCACCAAATTCCATGACAGGGTCTGCTTCTCGGGAGCCCAGCTTGTGACAGTGAAGGAAATAAATAAACAACTACTCTGGTGTCAATGTTACCGCCACCATTGATAGAATTATGCAAAAATACTTTGAAATTTCAGCAGGTAACACAGGGCACACAGCAAGTACTTGATAAGTATTTATTAAACAGAACTGATGTTCAGAAGAAGACATGCTCACATAAGTGACTGGAAACCACCAGGGAGCCTCCCTCCAAAGTGCTGTGGCCTTGGAGGCCCCAGGAGAACACAAATCCTTTCCTGCCAGCTCTTTGCAGCCCTGGTGTTGCTGCTTTCTCACTGACAGTCACTTCCTTGATCTGAAGTGCATCCTTCCTGTGAAGAGGATGACAGTGAGGGTCTGGGAGAGATGCATTTAGGACTGATGCTCTCAAAGAGAAGTCTAGGATCACCTAGTCCCTCATCCCAAACATGTTCCCACTTCTTGCAGCTCCAGTTCTGCCTTCTGAGCCTCCATTCCCAGGACTTACCCATCTGACTCCTGGGTCACCCTCCCACCCCTTGCGTGTTCCATCCCAGGGTCCCTCAGCCATTCATGTTCTCATTAGAGGAATCTGAGGGGAAAGGATGCAGACCTGGGACCAGAGGGAGACAGCAGTTCCTTTTCAGATTGTTAAGGGGAAAGAGGAGTGGAGAGGGGAGAGAAGACAGATTTCAATGCCCAGAGGCTGTGGTTGCACTGAGCACACATGTGTCAGAAGAAGAGGCATCTCTGAGTCTGGATAGTGCTATGTTCATTTAAAAAGACACTTGTCAACCCTTCTACTGTTCCTTAAGAGCTGAAACTTTTGCAAAAGGGAAGAAAACCTCCATCTCCTTTAGCCTCCAGAGGGAGCAGTTTGTAGCTGTGGTGAGGAAGAGGACACAGTGGTCAATGTGGCTGTGGTGGGACTGGCCTTTCCTTTCCAGAGCAGACAGTAATAGAAGGACAGGTATGTCTGGTCTTAAAGAGATCACTTTGGTCCAGTCCCTGCTGTCTTCTGAGAGATGACCTGGAGGTCCCAGTCATATTTGAATATAATTTCCTTATGTCTGACAACCAGTGGCCCATTCTGGGACCCTGTGGCATTGATGGAAGCAGTGCAAGCTGGAAAAAGAAGCGGTTCCAGAGGATGTCATTCTGCTTCTTTGGGTATCCTGCTGGCATCAGGGACACTGCACATGGGGCAGTGCTGCTGGTCAGGGTAGGGGTGGGGTTCAGCAACCTGGCAGTGGGTGTTGTGTGCTGCTGCTGCTGCAGACAGGACACCCTTCCCACATTTAAGAGAACCTGGGGTACATAGGAGACAAATATTTTCAGGTTTGGCATCCAGAAAGTTTATGGAAATGGAGCAATTGCTACAGAAATTCTAATCTCCAGGGCAGAGAGAACCCTTCACCTGCAGCTTCCATCTCATGTTCTATGACCCAGATTTTGTTCTATTTAATAATAATAATTTCTAACATTTATTTAGTACTTGTACAGCTGGTGCTATGCTCAGCGTGTCGTATGATTTTCTGTTTTAACTCTTATCACAATCCTGTGAGATGAGATTATTGCCTCCATTTTATACATAATAAAAGAAGGTGGGAAAAGGTTAAATGACTTACCAAAAGTGTAACAACTTGTTGCTAACTCAGAAAACTAGGTTTATGCTCCGTGAACTAACAGCCAGTGCTTAGAGCCGTTATATATCAGCCAGGCTTCTCCAGTGGCTGTTAACCCCAGCCCTTCAGGAGTCACCTGTGGGGCTTCTAGGAGAGAGGGTTCCCTTTGGGCTGCTCAGTTGTAATTCCTTGTATAGTTTAGGGTTGGGGGATGTTCCCTTTGTTTGATTACATCAGACCCACCCAGAGTACTGGTGTTCTGATCCAGCCACTGGCTCTCAGGGGAACACTGACCCCCAGGCCAAGAGTAGTCCCTGGAACTAGGAGGAAAAAGGCCCGGAAACAGGTGGTGCCAGTGTTTCAACCAGTGCCGACTAGACCTTCTGGCATGTGTTCTGCTGTTGGGATTGTGGGAGTAAAGTGAGGATGCTTAGTTTGGGAAATCAAAAATTTGAGTGGATTTGGGAACTATTTATAAATTGCAGAAAGACAAAGTAAAATTATTCTGTTAACCAGAGCAGAAGTCTCATAAAGGAACAGAAGTTACTGGGAAGCAGATTTCAGTTTAATCAAGGAGATAGTTTCTGAGTAATCCTGTTCTTAACAAGACTGACTGCCTAGAATGTCCTGAGCTCCCCATTGCTGGCAGAGTTTGAGCAGAGGCAGAAAGACCATTTCTCAGGAGGTGTTTTAGAACAGATATTTGTTCAAAATGTGCTTTTAATTCTGTGATTCTTATTGTCACTGGAGACATTTCCTGTTTCTAACCTTCTTTTAGGGACTTCATCTTCGTCTATTGATTTCCCTTTGTCTGTAGTATACCTCCATCGACTCACTCTCAGGATATTTTATAAATGTTCTCTCTCATCTCATTGTGCAAACCACAGGCTCTGAAAGAGGAGCCAGGTAGTAATAGACTATCACAAGCATGGGATTTCCAGAGTGCTATTCACACTGTCCTGAGGCCTTAGCTCAGATTCTTGGATCTGTGTCCTCACTCAAAGGCTTTTCTGTGGTTTGGACAGCTGGGCTTCAGACTTAAATCCAGAGGAAACAGTCCCTTGGTGTGGTAGAAAGAACAAGAGATGGAAATTAGGAGATCATGATGTTAGTCTTAGTCTAGAACTAACTAGCTGTGTGATCTTATTTAATATTTCCATGTCACTCAGTATCACACATGCCATTTCAAGTGACTCACTTTCCCCATGACTTAATTTCTTCATCTCTAATATTGAAGATTTTGATTTGATAATTTTCTAATCCAAGAATTAACATTATGTCTGTCTATCTTCCTGTCTGTGCACCTAGCTATCCTATTCTTCTAAAACTTCACTTAGAAGGGAACTTCACTTCAGGTTCAACCACATGACCTTCTTCCAGCCCAGGTGGGAACTATCCTAAACTTAAGAACTCTTCTCTTTCTTTTTAGAGATATCTCAATTCCCCTGTCTCTCCAGGAT
This sequence comes from Tonatia bakeri, assembly GCA_004024845.1. Classification (NCBI taxonomy): domain Eukaryota; kingdom Metazoa; phylum Chordata; class Mammalia; order Chiroptera; family Phyllostomidae; genus Tonatia; species Tonatia bakeri. Next base: position 88,489 of record PVIA01006501.1, read on the forward strand.
GCTTTCTTCCTCAGAGGATCCAAATGGCATAAAGATGGTCCCAATCTTACACCTTTGATCCTAAGCCCAGTCAAACTTAAAGAAAACCAAGGGGTTTATCCTAAGTTTCCTGTTTCTTTAGTGACTCACTCCAATCTCTAAAATGACTTGTCTAGCTCCTTCTTTGCATAGAAATTTCTAGTTTAGCTGGTATTGACTGACTAATAAGATTTCCATTTCCTTGGGAAGAACCAACCACCTGGGAGGAATGGGACACAGGGGCCATTTCCCACAGTGTCTCTGGGGCTCTCAGTGGGTGGTTGGCAGCCATCTGGAGGTGTAATGAATGGGTCATAGGAGACAGGACCTCTGAGTGGGAGAAGAGCATGTATGGAGACTGGTGGGTGGTAGGGAAGTGCTAGAAGACTTGAACTTATCATGTAATGATAGAGCAAAAGTAAACTCCATGATTTCAGACCATGTATTGTGGTAGATACTGCCAAAAAAGAATTACATGGATTTGATGGATAAAAGTGATAATAAACAGTTAAGTGAGATCATTTGTGGAAGTAGACCATGGCTCCCACTGTTATAATTTGAATATATTTTTGTCAGTCAGGGTGTCTCAATAGTCCCTGGAAAGTGGGAAGTGAAGTAGAAACCAATTTTCAGTTTTCTTTCATGGAGGATTGGTTGGTTATGAATGGATTCGGGATTCAGGAGGATTCAGGAGGATGTTGGAGAATAGTCGGTTACTTAAAGCTGTAGCACATAGTACAGAGACAGTTGTAGATATTGATGCTTGGAGTATAGGGCTGGAGAGTTAGGGGAGTTGGGAGGGGAGAGGAGGCAGCCCAGGCAAACCAGAGAAGGAAGTGGTAGTCTGTGGGTATTGCTCAGACCATCACTATGCATTTGGCGATGGGTTGCCTTGTTGTGTTGTCTGGTAGGATAACTGTACTTCTAGAACCATAAATAGCTGGAAAGAAAAATATCTCCACTATGTGCCAAAGAGTTGGGACTACCCTCTTTTGGCAACTGTGAAGTTGGGAGGTTCACCAGAGATGAAATTCAAAAGGATTTCCAGCTTTTTAGTGCATGGCACCTGACCCTGAGCCTGAACTAGTAGAAAAGTGAGGCATTACAATTGGCTGAAGAGGTGTCCAGACTGGTGGTAGTCCTTGGTGGAGTGGAAAAGGCTGGCAGGATGCAACTTAATAGGTGTATGTTATGATCCAAAAGTCAGTGCCCCCGGGCAGTTCCCCCAAGGACTGGATATTTTAGTTATTGTGGGTAAGTGAATGGGTTCTAAAGTCTCCTGCAGTCCTGGAATCTTCAACATTGATATGCAACGTATTGATTCAATAGTTGCTTTGGCTGTTATTTACTCTTTTCTGGAGTTTAGTGTTTGTGTGGTAAAATACACTTGTATTTCATGTGTTCCCAGGAGTGCTGAGAAGAGGGCAGGGAAAGGATGTTTACCTGCCAATATTCTGGGAAACCAATTGCCTGAGGAAATTCAGATTAAAATGCAGATAGGGAAGTTTCAACACTTCATTAATGGTGGCATTTAAGGCAGGTGTGACTAAATATACTGTAACTTCTAATAACAAAATTAGTTTTGCTTGAAAGGGTACTCTCTTTTGGTAGGAGGGAGGGTCAGTCCTTCCTTCCAGTGTGATTGCTAAGGCCCAAAGGGTGGATAAAGCTGACTGTGGGTCCGGAGGCCTCTAAACATCTTTAAATCCTGCACAGGTTGTCCCTGCTCTTCCCCACCCATTGGCTGTTTCTCTGGGCCACTGACCAGCCCGTCCCAGTCTCGGTAGGTCTGTGGTGTCCTGTGCTGAATCACCATCATATGTTGGCTAATTTTGAGAATGAAAAGCAATCTTCGGCTAAAGCCATGGTGTGACACCACTCATTGTCTATCAATACCTTCTGATCTCTATGCCTTTCTCCTCCTCCTCTTCCCCCTTCCCTTCTTCTTTTAGTTTTGTCCTATTGCCCAATAGTCTTCTGGAGTTGATTCCTAGGCCTTGGTCCATATTTTCTATACACTCTATTGTTTTATGTTTATTTTTATTACCATAGGCTGTTTTTGTGTGCTTAATGTTTTGTGTATCACCAAGATGATTTAAGGGCTATATTGACTTACAAAATTAACATTCAATTTATTTAAGTTACAAAGTAAAATACTGCTTTGTGAACTTTAAGCTCAAATAACTAATGTTATTGATTTGATTAAAAATTCTAGAAATTTTAATAATTTTCTTCAAGGGGCATTTGGAGAAATATGTGGTCCATTTAACAACTTTAGCTAATTAAGCTCCAGAAAACAACTTAAGGTGAAATTGCAAAGTTGGCACACCCAACTTTAAAGTATTTTTTTAAAGACTTTATGTATTTATTTTTAGAGAGTGGAGAAGGGAAGGAGAAAGAGAGGGAGAGAAACATCAATGTATGATTGCCCCTTGCATAACCCATACCAGGGGCCTGGCCCACCCGAAACTCAGGCATGTGCCCTGATGGGGAATTGAACCAGCGACCCTTTGGTTCACAGGCCCATGCTCAATCCACTGAGCTACACCAGCCAGGGCCCAATTTTAAAGTATTTTAACTCTGACAAATACAATCCCAAATACACACTTGAAGAAAATATGTTTTGTTTATTTTCTTAAATATTTCAGTACTATTCAGAAACCTATCCAAATTCCATTATACCTTGCAACTTAAAAATCGTGTCCAAAAAAATCAATCAATTATATACTTTAATATAAACCATGAGACTAATCTCACGTGCCAAATTTTATAAATATTTCAACTACCAAATACACACACAAACATGTACAGAAAAATAAAAATTGAGGGATAGATATTCTAGAGAGAGGAAATATAGTCACCACACCAGTAGGAATTAGAACCCAGGCAGGTGTTCTCACAACCTATACCCTCCTGATTCAAATTGCACATTAACCAAGAATGGCCTGCCATTAAAATTTTCATCTTCCTTTCCAGGCTCTAATTTCTTCACAACTTATTTGGATTTTGCATTTCTGTGAGTATTTAGTACCTTTTAATGTGCTTTTCTCTGACTCTAAGGACATATTGATACCATCCCATAGGACCATTTATACTCTTATGTAATTTCTTCAAAACCTCCTTGAAATGTAAGAATTTCAGATCAGATATAAAGTAAAAGTGTTTAGTATAGTATTGGTAGATACTAAGCTTTTAATAATACCAATTATTAATTACATCACCAGTTAACTATTATGATTCTGTAATTATAAAAATTATAATATTCAAAATAGACTTATAAATGACAAAATATAGGTACAGAATTATGTGGGAACATGTGAGAAATTAATCCCCATTGTAGTATTCAGTAGGCTTAATTCATTAAGTATCATTTAAGCTACACCTTGAAAGATGGGAAAGCTGGAAGAGGGAGTAGCAAGTCTGGGCAAAGGCCTGGCCTGTAATCTTGTGTAACCAGAGGAGTAATTACAGGTTGAACTGGAAAGGCAACTAATAAAAGTCCTTAATGTCAGAGTCAGTACTCAGAAATTACATTTTAATTATTTATGTGTTGGAGCACCATGGAGAATTTGAGAGACAGTGATGTCATTCTATATCTGGTAATGAGGATAATGAACTGGAGAGAAAATAGGCTAGACGTTATATATTAACTTTTTTAGAGCCTGCCATTCACAAAGGGGGTAAGACATCTCACAAGAAACATATACAATGACAGAATAAAATAAAAAACAAGAATCAGCATCTTGAAAAAGAAGAAAACACATATTCTAGAAAAAAGGGCTAAGAAACTATTTTGGTCAAGCTTTGAAAATGTATCTTAACTTCTTGGTGGTGGACCACAAACAGAGGAGTGTAAGTTCCCTGTGCTGATATAAGAAACTGGACATCAGTGAAGGGCAACTCCGACTGAGGACCACAGCAGAGTGTTTGAGATCCTGGATCCTGTAGCCAGTCTTCCTGAGTTCACTTTGTGGTTGGGCTGCTTAACGACTGTGTGACTGGGGCAGCTGACTGAGCCTCTCTGTGTTTTGGTTTCCACATTTGAAGTGGGAATAATAATAGTACTTATCTTACAGTTTTCTTTTGAGCTTTCAATTCATAAGTACATATAAAGCAGTTGCAGTGGGGCCTGGCTCACAGAAAGTAGGGGAATATCAGATATTACTGTCAGTGCAGAAGCACTCTTTACTGTATAACTGAACAGCTTCTTGGTATTATTGTTACTTTTTAAAAATATGAGTTTAATGCTTTGGCTTCTGTGCCACTTAAAAATATTTTTAACTATAAGGTTGAGGTAATCTCACAGTTTGCTTTCTATTTAACCTATGTCTTTTCTGTGTTAAATTTTTATTTTAGTATTTTAAGTTGTCTCCTCCCCTCTTCATCCTTTTCTCTCTTCCTCTCCTTCTCCTCTTTCATTTCCATTTCTTTCAGGAAATTGAAGTATGCTTTTACTATATCAAATGGCATGCTCTTTCCAGATCACAAGAACGAATTGTTGGCAAACACTACAAATCAGGACTTGACTTATTGTTTGGTTGATTGGCCTTGAGAAAGTGAAGAAAAAATGTTAGTAACTAAGACAATTTAAAAGTGTGTAGTTTCACTTATATGAAGGTGGAATCTAAAGAATAGAATAAATGAACAAAAAAACAGAAACAGACTCATAGATACAGAGAACGTGTTAAAGATTGCCAGAGGGGAGGTGAGCTCGGGAACTGGGTAAAAAAGGTGCAGGGATTAAGAGGTACAAATTGGTAGTTACAGAATAGTCAGCAGGATGTAAAGTACAGCATATGGAATAGAGTCAACAATATTGGAATACTTATGTATATTGGCAGGTGGGTACTGGAAATATCAGGGGTGGGGAGACTTTGTAAAGTATAGTATGATTGTCTAATCACTATGCTGTACATCTGAAAATAATATAAAATAAAAAAATTAAAAGTCCTTTTAGTAACCTCATAAAATGTAAAGAAAGCTTTCTGAAGTAAATAGAAAAATGCATCCAAAATGCAAAAACAAAAGTGCTAAGTATCTACAACTGTTACTTTGTGAACAGCAGGGGCTGGTCAGCAATCGTTACAGCACACTACCAACTGCATCCTAAATTTAACTGGCCTCTCACCTGTGCTCACTTGTTAGCTGCAGTTTCTAGTCAGACCCATCCTTCCTGGAGTCCTCCAAAGATGTATCAATAGCATCTGGTTGATCTGCAAGTTGCCCAGCAGTTGTCACCTGAGAGTGTTTGTTATCTTAATTATTCTCAATATGTCCACAGTTTTTTGCATTTCGAGTCTTTCCCTTTTGGGGTGTTTGCCTTTATTTTGTTGGAGTAAAACCTCAAGAAGCTATCAGAAAGATAAACCTGGATCTTTGTACTTCTGAAAATATTATTTTTCACTCATTTTTTGATTAATTATTTGGCTGCATGTAAAATTGTAGATTCAAAAACATGTGCCCATGGAATATTGAAGGCATTGCTCCTTGGTCTTCTAGCATATAGATTTGCTGACTTCTTTGACTCATGGCTTATTTAGTCTTGAAATAATGCATAAATTATTCCCAGCCTCAAGTTTTTCACTCAGGAGTTGAATCAACAAAAATATTTGGTAATTACATTCCTGTTACTATGGGCAAATTTTTATCCACTATTCCTGTTATTGCCTTTCTGCTAATTTTGTCTCTGGGGTGGGCTAGTAGAATCTTTAAAACACATTGGATTTCACTGGGGGATGGTAAGAAAAAAATCTGACCAGGACCATTTCAAGAAGAAGCATTCACACCATGCCCCAGGAAACTTAATTGGTTTTGAACATTGGCTTGGAATTCTACCTCCACTTCACTTGGGAAAAGATAGAGTTCACGTTATGTCAGTTCATTGCCAGATATCCACCACCTCTTCCTGCTGAGTATTTACATTGCAGCAAATGGGAACCATGTCAGGATATTGGAGTCTGAGATGGAAACGTTACCCTTGCTAGAGATGACATAGAAGCTGAGGATGGGTCACTGCTGTGTTAGATTGTTGGGGAGAGAGGGAAACATAGACCCAGGCTATTCTTCAACAGGTTTAAACCTTAATGAGATTTGAAAACCAAGGACAAATCCGTATGTGCCTTAGAACCATACCATCAAATTTCTCTATTGTCCAGAGGATGAATAGGACCCCCATGACAAAAATTTAAAGCCATACTGTTGGTGGAACAAGTGGGACAAGGACTAGACATATGTATCCAAATCAAGTTCTCTCCACTCATAATCAGGGAAATAATACCCTTGGCCCAGAAAAGGACCAATTTATTAGAGATGATCATTTAATCAAAAAAGGCATGGACAGACTTAAAGAACATTATGCTAAGTGAAATAAGCCAGTCAGAGGAGGACAAATACCATATGATTTCACTCATATATGGAGTCTAAGGAACAAACTGAACTAACAAGCAAAATAGAGACAGATTCATGGAGCAGGCTGACAGCTCTGGGGTGGTGGGGTAGGGGGCCTGGGGACTGAGCTAAAAAGAAAAAGAACTCATGGACATGGACAACAGTGTAATAATTGTGGGGGGAAGGAGAATATAAGGGCAATAAATGATAATGGAAAAGTATATAATAAAAACAGCGATGTCATATACTAAAAAATAAATAGATAAATAAAATCTTTTAAAAAAAGGCAATAGAAAGTCTGATGCACTTAGATTTGTAAGATTCGGCGCTCAGATGTGACGCTAAGACACTGCGCTTTTCACTTCTCTGGGCTCCACTTCCCTCAGTGATAAAATGAAGCGAGGTTGAACTCCATTGTCTCTGAGTCTCTGTTCATTTTGGATTCTATGGTTTTGTGATTCTATATCTTCTGGAACTTAAAAGCTTATTATTTAGTATCAGCACATTTCATTTATTATTATTAGTATTATTCAAGATGAAAATAATTTTAATTCTATTGTGAACATAATGAACTAGGCTATGTGTTTAATTGAATAAATCAAAATGGCCCTTGGAAAATATAATGATCTCTTTTCCCTTTCCTCTTTTTTCTACTCCCTTATTCTCTCCCCCTCTACCTTCCTTCCTTTCTTCATTTCTCTGACTCCTCTAAATAGCACTGTCAAAATCTTTTGGCAAGCCAGGAACTTTGGACCAGGTCATCCAGCCTTGTGATTTTCAACCTTCAAGAGCTGTCTTGTGTTTACTAGGCTTGTTATATAAATTACCTTATTTGCACCTTACAAAAATGTCTGTGAGAGAAATACTATTATCACCATTTTGTTCAATGAGGAAACTGAGAACTGTAGAAATGTTAAGACAATTGCTTGAATTTACACACTTAATTAAGACAAACAGCCTGAATTAAAACTTAATCATTTTATTTATACCATGTTAACTTGCTAAAATAATGTTTTCTCCCAGATTTCCTTATTCAAATAAATTATTTATAATTAATTAATTAATATGTAGTTATATATTTTATTTAAATACATTTAAATATTTAAAATAGGTAAACAATATGCATGACACAAAACTTGAAATGGTAAAATACGGCCATGCAGCGATGCTCACCTCCTCTCCTACATAACCACTATTACCAGTCTCTAAATAAAATCTAGCAAACCCTCATGTAGATATTACATGATTTTCAGAAATTTAATCTGCACAGAATTCTTCAAGTACCCCTTATTTGTGAAAAATAAGGATCATCTGTCCTGTAGTCATTTTCTTTTTATATCAAGAAATAATTATCTCCCTTTCTAAAGTTGGCAACCTCATTAAGTATTCTTTTCTTAAGAAAGCCTGATCTTCCTAAATGAATGGATCAAAAAACTATGGTACATTTACACAATGGAATTCTATGCAGCAGAAAGAAAGGAGCTCCTACCCTTTGCAACATCATGGATGCAATTGGAAAGCATTATGTTAAGCGAAATAAGCCAGGCAGTGAAAGATAAATACCATATGATTTCACCTTTAACAGGAACCTAAACAACAAAACAAAGAAACAAGCAAAATATAGTCAAAGACACTGCATTAGAGGACAGGCAGAAAGTGACCAGAGGAGAGAGAA